>JAJIYU010009733.1:0-16713 GCA_030144865.1 Tinospora cordifolia | reverse complement strand
CAATTCTTCAATGCAACAAAACTAACCCACTTGCATAAATAAGCCACCAACCCACTCACTTGCAACCCATCATTCATATATACATATATAATATGTTTTAATTTTGATTTGAAACCTAACATAATACACCCACTTCATATGTATATATATAATGTAGTTTTTTTTTTAATGGTGGCCCAACAAATACACCTCATAATATATAAGTTTGCTTATAATATGTAATATATAATATATTTCTTCAATTTCTTTATGTATATATACATGGGTATATTTAACTAAAATTATACCCACATTATTGTATATATATATTTTTTACAATAATTATTTTTCTCAATAACTAATTTAATTACTTGATTTATACACGTATCTATTTTTAATAGTTGTGTATGATTATATGTACATAGCGCATAATTCATACAACTACATGTATTTATACACCTTCATTTTTTTAAATTAATTTATGTGTCAACTTAAAATATGGAGTGTTACAAATCTCCCCAACTTAAGAAATTTCGTCCTCGAAATTTAAAGTAAAAGAACATACCTCAAGTAATGAAAAGATCTGGAAATTGTTCCAGCATCTTATCTTCACGCTTCCAGGTTTACTCTTCATTATCATGAAATTTTCATTTGACTCTAACTAACAGAATCTCCTTGTTCTGCAGCTTCTGTACTCTCTTGGCTATGATCTGAATAGGCTTTTCCTCATAGGTAGTGTCCTCCCCAACTTGTATCTGTGTTAAATCTAAAACATATGTTGGATCTGGATAATATTTTCTAAATATAGACACATGAAACACATCATGAATACCAGCCAATTGAGGAGGTATAGCAAGTCTGTATGCAACTTGACCAATCCTCTCTAGAACCTTGAATGGTCTTACAAAGCGCGAAGCTAATTTTCCTTTCACTCCAAATCTTATCTAATCTTCTTGAGGGAAAACCTTCAACAATACATGGTCACCCACTACAAACTCTAACGGTCTATGACGATGATCAAAATAACTCTTTTGACGATCTTGGGCTTTCTTCAAATTTTGTCTAATCTACTTAATCTTTTATGTATGATCTGCAATAACTTCTGGACCCAACAATTGTGATTCCCCAACTTCATACCAACAAGTTGGAGATCTGTACAGTCGACCATATAAAGCCTCATACGGTGCCATGCCAATATTAGCTTGATAGTTGTTATTATAATCAAACTCACACAAAGATAAATATTCACTCCAAGTCCCACCAAACTCCAACATACATGATTTGAGCCTATCCTCTAACATCTGAATCACCATCTCAGTCTGACCATCGGTCTGCGAGTGAAATGTTGTACTGAGATGGAGATGGGTACCAAGTCGAGAGTGCATAACCTGCCAAAATCTTGATGTAAACCGCGGATCTCTATCCGACATAATAGATACAGGCACCCCATGCAATCTCACAATCTCTCGAATATATAACCTGCTCAGTCAGTCTATTGAGTATCTGGTGTTCATCGAAAGAAAATGTGCAAACTTAGTCAACCAGTCAACAATAACCCAAATGGCATCATATCTACCATGAAATCTAGGCAGTCTTGTAATGAAATCCATAGTAATATGCTCCCATTTTCACTCTAGAATGGGTAAGGGTTGTGTCTGACCTCTAAGTATTTGATGCTCAGCTTTTACTTGTTGGCACACACTACATTTCTACACATACTCAACTATGTCTTTCTTCATCCCATGCTACCAAACTGTCTTCTCCATATCATGGTACATTTTTGTAGACCCTGGATGAATAGTATATTGAGATCTGTGTGCCTTTTCAAGCAATGCTACCCTTAACTCCCTATCAACTGGTATCCATAACCTTCCTTGATACTGCAATACACTATTAGAGTCTCTCGACCAATCAACTCTATCTATACTATCAGCCAAAGTCTCATACATCGTCAAATCAGGATCATGTTGCTCTAACTCTCTGATCTTCTAAATATGAAAGTCTGTCAACTGAATATGCATCTGAGCACAAATATCAACATGTGGCTCTACAAAGAAAATACTCATCATAATCACTCTCTCTAAAAGTCACCATTCCTGGGCCATCTGGAAAGCTACCACACTAGTCTCTTCTTATTTCTTACTCAGTGCATCTGCTACAACATTGGCTTTCCCAAGATGATACTCCAAAGTAAAGTTATAATCCTTTAAGAATTCTAGCCATCTACACTGCCTCATATTCAGCTCTTTCTGGTCAAACAAATATTTCTAACTCTTATGATTAGAATACAGTGTGAACCCTTCTCCATACAGATAATGTCTCTGTAAATTCAACACAAAAACTACTACTGCTAACTCTAGATCATGCACAGGATAATTTTTCTCATGTACCTTTAGCTGTTTGGATGCATAAGCAATCACTCGACCTTCCTACATCAACACACCTCCCAAACCTATCGATACTGCATCTGTATATATTACTAATTTCTTTCCAAGCTATGGAAGTACTAACACAGGAGTAGTAGTCATCTTCTTCTTTAATTCCATGAAAGCATCTTCACATGCTGAGGTCTACACAAATGGTACATTCTTCTAAGTTAGCTTTGTGAGTGGAGCACTTAATTTAGAAAAACCCTCTATAAACTTTCTATAATAGTCAACTAGACCCAAAAAACTATGAATCTCAATCACTATAATTGGTCTTGGCCAATTGATAATAGCCTCAACCTTAACAGAATCAATAGAAATACTCTCTGCACTAACTACATGACCCAAAAATTTTACCTCATTCAACCAAAACTCGCATTTACTAAATTTAGCATACAATGTATATTTTTTTAAAGTCTTCAGAATGATATGGAGATGTTGCTCATGATCTTCTCGAGTCTTAGAATATATGAGGATATCATCAATAAACATAATAATGAATTGATCAAGATATGGCTTAAATACCCTTTGCATTAAATCCATAAACATAGCAGGAGCATTTGTTAATTCAAAAGGTATCACAAAAAATTTATAATGACCATATCTAGTTCTGAAAGCAGCCTTTGGCACATCTTCTTCTCGAACCCTTAATTGATGATACCCAGACCTCAAATCAATCTTAGAAAAGAACTTAACACCATTCAATTGATCAAATAAATCATCAATGTGGGGCAAAGGATATTTCTTCTTTATAGTCACATTGTTCAGCTGATAATAATTAATGCAAAATCGTAAGCTTCCATCCTTCTACTTTGCAAACAATACAGGTGCGCCCCAAGGTGACATACTTGGGTTAATAAACCCTTTAGTCATCAACTCATCTAGTTGCACTTTAAGTTCCTGCAACTTTTTTGGTGCCATTCGGTATGGAGCAATGGAAATAGGCTTAGTATTAGGCATCAATTCAATAATAAAATCTATCTCCCATTTAAGTGGTAACCCTGGAAAATCATCTGTAAACACGTCGAGATACTCAAAAACTATAAGAATATCAGCTAACTGGATGCCTTTTTCCTTTTCCACCATTGAACAAATACCAACCCACATTCCTACTTCTTCATCAGTAGCCCCACAACCTCAAATAGAAAGTTGTGAAGATGTCATACCTCTATACACAAATGGGGCTTGACCTGGTATCTGAAAGACTACTCTTTTAGAAAAGCAGTCAACACATGCATTATAGGTTGCTAATCAATCCATGCCTAGAATAGCATCAAATTCTAGAAATTCCAAAATTCTAAGACTCACGATCATTTCATGACTATCATCTTTTACCTCACAATTTTCACATACCATATTTGGATATATTCTTTCCCCAGATACTATACCTAAAATCAAAGGTGTGCTAGTCCTAACAGGTGACAAATGCAGTTTTTCTACTATACATCTAGCGATAAAGGATAAAGTTGATCCAGCATCTATCAAAACATACATAGTTCATAGTCTACGATCGAGCAGTAACACTCCTATTTATGTTACAAATATCGATAATACTCTGTTCATTCTCCCTTACTATCATAGTTCCTTGAGTAAGATGCATAAATTCATTTCTTTTCTTATCTTTCTCACACGTAGGATAGAATTCGTCATAAAATAACTCTTTGAACTTAGTCCAAGACTTAACCTCAACACCTCTTGTAGCCATCTGTCTCCACCAGCCATCTGTTGTATCCACTAATTTAAATCTAACCAGTTTCACCTTTTCTGTATCTGAAACTTGCGTATCCTCAAAGATAGTTTCCATCTTATTCATCCACCATTCTGCAATTTCAAGGTCGTGACCACCTGAAAAACTCAATAGGACCCCTATGCTTGAAGACTTTTATTGCCTTCTCATACTTGTCTTTGTCAATATTGGGATCCACAGGTGTTGCCACCTTAGCTTGAACTGGAATAGGATCAGCAACTAGTTCAGTTCTACCTCTCACAAGAACACTCACACTATTTTGTTCCCTTTCCACTGACACATTCTATAGAACTGGTCTATTATCCAACATCTGTGCTAGTAGAGTAGCTAGTAGTACCTGTAGGGGTGGCAATTCGTGTCGGCGGGTCATAAACGGGTCAACCCATTTATTAATCATGTCATGATATGTCAACTCAAACACGACCCATTTATCAGGTTAACCTGTTTATGACTCGCATTTAGTCGTGTTTAATCGTGTTCAACCCGTCTAGACCCAAACCCATTTATATCAAACCCAAACCCGTTAACTTCGTGTCGTGTTCGGGTTGGGTTATCATGTTGTGTCACAAATTGCCACCCTAGAATGCTTGTTGTTGTTGCTATGAGGCAAGTATAGCTTCTAGTGTTTGATTCAACTTTTCATTAGGATCCATGGCTGATCTTGCTTGTTTTTCCCTTCAACACTGAAGTTTACAAGCAAATAAAACTTCATCAAGATCAAAATCCATGGTACTTATTGCCCTAAAATATCTATCAATATACATACTCATATAAGCAAATATAATTTCATATAAGACTTTTATCTTTTTAAAGCTTTTAAGATCCTAGTCTCTGATACCAACATTGTCACAACTATAGGTCCCACCGTGACGATACTATCCCCACTTAGACACACTCAACGCGTGTAGGGTTTTCTCAAAAGGCCTCGTCATGTGAAACACTCGCCCCGCCCAACTTACCTCAGAATCTCTCCTCCACACAACCGACGTGGGACAAAGTCCACTCCCCCAGGGATTGGTTACCCCGCCACAGGAGGTGTCTGGTGCCCCAGACGCACACCAGGGTGTGGCCCCGGAGTGGCTCTGATACTAATATTCCTGTTACAAAACACAAGCTCTGATATTAATATTGTCGCAACCCACTTGATACAAGTGATGTCACGACCGACACATAATAACATATATACTACACCTACGTACATAATACTATGTCAGCCTTATCCTCTCAAAAGTATTCCATATTCAAACAAAAATTTTGATAGAATCTCCCCTAAAACTTTAACTTATCCCAAATAAAAATTGTCACCTGATAAACATTTTCTCAATCCACAAGTCCATAACAGATAATATTTTACAGGCTATCATCAATCATAGCTCATAATTTACAATCCACATCATTTCCCACTAATACCTAGTATAAACAAAATCACACCCCTCTAGATGATATTACCAATACAGTGATAATTATAATTAAACAAAAAAATACCCACAAGATAATTAAGTCTACACACCCAACAATTACGAAAGAATCGTCTACTCTTCTTGCGCTTGTTTCTTTCCTTTTCTATCTGTTCCTAAAATATTGAATATAAGAAAAAAGCGAAATACATGCCCAACAGGTTAAGCTATTGGTAATCTGTGAGTATTTCTTTATCTTAGTTAAATATGGCATTGTAGATATAAAATTGATTTGAATGTAAGCATGCTATTCATATTGACATATTTGCATTTGTTTTGAAATTCATGAAATTTGATTTACATGGCAGCGTGTTTTGGATTTACAAGAGCATGTCTAAAATGATATATCATTTCGATGGACTGAGCCATGTGGAATAATACTTCTTATGTGATAATCCATGTGGGACTGAACCATGAGAAGTATCAATCTTTCTCTATGTGATAATCCTAGAAATGATTGTGGAGTTGGTGATAATTAGAAGTACAGTCTACTATTGTCTAGGCCAAACGAGAAGTGAGACTAACTTAAGTTTTGAAATATGTGGATGTGCATGTATTTTATGAATGATGCATTGGAAAGAGCATGATCATTATGTTGAATGCATATATGTATGATTGGAATACGCATGATGAATTTAAATGTTTTATCTAATTTGATTCCCTGCATGATTATTTAAATGCATCTAAAGGCCATAGATAAAAAAATATTCACTTGGCATGTTGTTGCTCACTTATTATATTTAATATTTCAGGAACAGATAGAAAAGGAAAGAAATTAATGTAAGAAGAGTAGACGACTCTTCTGTAATTGTTGGGTGTGTAGACTTAATTATCTTGTGGGTTGTATTTTTTTGTATAATTATAATTATCACTATATTGGTAATATCATCTAGAGGGGTGTGATTTTGCTTATACTAGGTATTAGTGTGAAATGATGTGGATTGTAAATTATGAGTTATGATTGATGATAGCCTGTAAAATATTATCTGTTATGGACTTGTGGATTAAGAAAATGTTTATCAGGTGACAATTTTTATTTGGGATAAGTCAAAGTTTTAGGGAAGACTCTGTCAAAATTTTTGTCCAAATATGGAGTAGTTTTGGGAGGATGAGGCTGACATAGTATTATATACATAGGTGTAGTATATATGGTATTATGTGTCAGTCATGATGTCAGTTGTATAAAGTGGGTTGCGACAATATGTATTTCGCTTTCTTCTTACATTCAATATTTTAGGAACAAATTGAAAAGGAAAGAAATAAGTGCAAGAAGAGTAGACGACTCTTCCATAATTGTTGGGTGTGTAGACTTAATGATCTTGTGGATTGTATTTTTTGTATAATTATAATTGTCACTATAATGGTAATATCATCTAGAGGGGTGTGATTTTGCTTATACTAGGTATTAGTGCGAAATGATGTGGATTGTAAATTATGAGTTATGATTGATGATAGCCTATGAAATATTATCTGTTATGGACTTGTGGATTGAGAGAATGTTTATCAGGTGACAATTTTTATTTGGGATAAGTCAAAGTTTTAGGGGAGACTCTATCAAAATTTTTGTCTAAATGTGCAGTAGTTTTGAGAAGATGAGGCTAACATAGTATTATATACGTAGATATAGCGTATATGGCCTCGGAGTGACTCTGATACTAATGTTATCGTTACGAAACACAAGCTCTGATACCAACATTGTCGCAACCCACTTTATACAAGTGACGTCACAATTAGCACATAATACCATATACGCTACACCTACGTATATAATGTTATGTCAGCATCATCCTCTCAAAACTACTCCATATTCATTTTTATAATAATTTCTAACATATTTATTTTCTTATATTTAATTCTACCGCGTATTAGGCCTCACGTATTGCTACTCATTAACTCAAATAGTCTCAACAACCTTTAAAATTAATTTCCTACTCAAATACCATATTTTTATAGCATCAAATAAATTAAATAGGCTATCCCAATATACTTTTACTGATTTTTTCTAATTTTCATAAATAACCTAAATGGTCAATCATTCACCAAAAATTCATCTGATATCCAAAATTTACGAATTTGGTGTCAATGGGTATGTATCATCATTCTTCACATTATTATGGGTTTCAATCAAAGTTTTACTTGAGTTTAACATACCAAAAGCCTATTCAAAGGTTATAAAACTTTGGATATTTTTTTTAAAATATACAGGACAAACTAATACAATCTAACTACATATCTGGGATCTACTCATCACCAAGAGTGTTTTGGTATAACTTTTACTAAGTTTTATTCATTATGGGAAAATGCTCAATTTTTGGGTACAGGTATAAAACCTATCCACAGTAAAAATTACACCCGTAAGATGGTAGTACAAGGCTTACTCAGCATTTTCGTAATTAGAATTTTAGAAAATCAGGTACCTAGGAGTCGAATTCGTCAAAAATTGAATCTGCCTTTTTTCCCTTTTCTTTTATCCATTATGTTCATGGTCTCTCGGATGTAGGAAAATTTGCATAGCACGTTCACCAATTGTTCATCATGTGCCACTTATTCACTCAACCCGTGCATATTTTGAAGCCAAATTCTACCGCCAACAATTGACATTAGCAATTACAAACCGTCCCACATTCTCACTTACACAATTGTCAAATGAAGTTACCCAATTGCCCCTAATCCCATGCATGATACCCCACTTACATTTAATTTACAACACCTCAATCACCATGCCTACTATTTTTTTTTTTTTTACACCAACTGTCCCACACCAATTTAAATCACCACTTCATTCAATTCTTCAATGCAACAAAACTAACCCACTTGCATAAATAAGCCACCAACCCACTCACTTGCAACCCATCATTCATATATACATATATAATATGTTTTAATTTTGGTTTGGAACCTAACATAATACACCCACTTCATATGTATATATATAATGTAGTTTTTTTTTTTTAATGGTGGCCCAACAAATACACCTCATAATATATAAGTTTGCTTATAATATGTAATATGTAATATGTAATAGATTTCTTCAATTTCTTTATGTATATATACATGGGTATATTTAACTAAAATTATACCCACATTATTGTATATATATTTTTTTACAATAATTATTTTTCTCAATAACTAATTTAATTACTTGATTTATACACGTATCTATTTTTAATAGTTGTGTTTGATTATATGTACATAGCGCATAATTCATACAACTACATGTATTTATACACCTTCATTTTTTTAAATTAATTTATGTGTCAACTTAAAATATGGAGTGTTACAAATCTCACCAACTTAAGGAATTTCATGCTAGAAATTTAAAGTAAAAGAACATACCTCAAGTAGTGAAAAGATCAGGAAATTGTTGCAGCATCTTATCTTCACGCTTCCAGGTTTACTCTTCATTATCATGAAATTTTCATTTGACTCTAACTAACAGAATCTCCTTATTCTGCAGCTTCTGTACTCTCTTGGCTATGATCTGAATAGGCTTTTCCTCATAGGTAGTGTCCTCCCCAACTTGTATCTGTGTTAAATCTAAAACATATGTTGGATCTGGATAATATTTTCTAAATATAGACACATGAAACACATCATGAATACCAGCCAATTGAGGAGGTATAGCAAGTCTGTATGCAACTTGACCAATCCTCTCTAGAACCTTGAATGGTCTTACAAAGCGCGAAGCTAATTTTCCTTTCACTCCAAATCTTATCTAATCTTCTTAAGGGAAAACCTTCAACAATACATGGTCACCCACTACAAACTCTAACGGTCTATGACGATGATCAAAATAACTCTTTTGACGATCTTGGGCTTTCTTCAAATTTTGTCCAATCTAATTAACCTTTTCTGTATGATCTGTAATAACTTCTGGACCCAACAATTGTGATTCCCCAACTTCACACCAACAAGTTGGAGATCTACACAGTAGACCATATAAAGCCTCATACGGTGCCATACCAATATTAGCTTGATAGTCGTTATTATAAACAAACTCACACAAAGATAAATATTCACTCCAAGTCCCACTAAACTCCAACATACATGATTTGAGCCTATCCTCTAACATCTGAATCACCATCTCAGTCTGACCATCGGTCTGCGAGTGAAATGTTGTACTGAGACGGAGATGGGTACCAAGTCGAGAGTGCATAACCTGCCAAAATCTTGATGTAAACCGCGGATCTCTATCCGACATAATAGATACTGGCACCCCATGCAATCTCACAATCTCTCGAATATATAACCTGCTCAGTCAGTCTATTGAGTATCTGGTGTTCATCGAAAGAAAATGTGCAAACTTAGTCAGCTAGTCAACAATAACCCAAATGGCATCATATCTACCATGAAATCTAGGCAGTCTTGTAATGAAATCCATAATAATATGCTCCTATTTTCACTCTAGAATGGGTAAGGGTTGTGTCTGACCTCTAAGTATTTGATGTTCAGCTTTTACTTGTTGGCACACACTACATTTCTATACATACTCAACTATATCTTTCTTCATCCCATGCTACCAAATTGTCTTCTTCATATCATGGTACATTTTTGTAGACCCTGGATGAATAGTATATTGAGATCCGTGTGCCTTTTCAAGCAATGCTGCCCTTAACTCCCTATCAACTGGTATCCATAACCTTCCTTGATACCGCAACACACTATTAGAGTCTCTCTACCAATCAACTCTATCTATACTATCAGCCAAAGTCTCATACATCGTCAAATTAGGATCATGTTGCTCTAACTCTCTGATCTTCTAAATATGAAAGTTTGTCAACTGAATATGCATCTGAGCACAAATATCAACATGTGGCTCTACAAAGAGAATACTCATCATAATCACTCTCTCTAAAAGTCATCATTCCAAGGCCATCTGGAAAGCTACCACACTAGTCTCTTCTTATTTCTTACTCAGTGCATCTGCTACAACATTGGCTTTCCCAAGATGATACTCCAAAGTAAAGTTATAATCCTTTAAGAATTCTAGCCATCTACGCTGCCTCATATTCAGCTCTTTTTCGTCAAACAAATATTTCTAACTCTTATGATTAGAATACAGTGTGAACCCTTCTGCATACAGATAATGTCTTTGTAATTTCAACACAAAAACTACTACTACTAACTCTAGATCATGCACAGGATAATTTTTCTCATGTACCTTTAGTTGTCTGGATGCATAAGTAATTACTGGACCTTCCTACATCAACACACCTCCCAAACCTATCAATACTACATCTGTATATATTACTAATTTCTTTCCAAGCTATGGAAGTACTAACACAAGAACAGTAGTCATTTTCTTCTTTAATTCCATGAAAGCATCTTCACATGCTGAGGTCTACACAAATGGTACATTCTTCTAAGTTAGCTTTGTGAGTTGAGCAGCTAATTTAGAAAAACCTTTATAAACTTTTTATAATAGTTAGCTAGACCCAAAAAACTATGAATCTCAATCACTATAGTTGGTCTTGGCCAATTGATAATAGCCTCAACCTTAACAGAATCAATAGAAATACCCTCTGCACTAACTACATGACCCAAAATTTTTACCTCATTCAACCAAAACTCGCATTTACTAAATTTAGCATACAATGTATGTTTTTTCAAAGTCTTCAGAGTGATATGGAGATGTTGCTCATGATCTTCTCGAGTCTTAGAGTATATGAGGATATCATCAATAAACACAATAATGAATTGATCAAGATATGGCTTAAATACCCCTTGCATTAAATCCATAAACATAGCAGGAGCATTTGTTAATTCAAAAGGTATCACAAAAAATTTATAAGGACCAGATCTAGTTCTGAAAGTAGTCTTTGGCACATTTTCTTCTCAAACCCTTAATTGATGATACCCAGACCTCAAATCAATCTTAGAAAAGAACTTAACACCATTCAATTGATCAAATGAATTATCAATGTGGGGCAAAGGATATTTATTCTTTACAGTCACATTGCTCAGCTGATAATAATTAATACACAATCGTAAGTTTCCATCCTTCTACTTTACAAACAATACAGGTGCGCCCCAAAGTGACATACTTTGGTTAATAAACCCTTTAGTCATCAACTCATCTAATTGCACTTTAAGTTCCTGCAACTCTTTTGGTGCCATTCGGTATGGAGGAATGGAAATAGGCTTAGTATTAGGCATCAATTCAATAATAAAATCTATCTCCCATTTAAGTGGTAACCCTGGAAAATCATCTGGAAACACGTCGAGATACTCAAAAACTATAAGAATATCAGCTAACTAGATGCCTTTTTCCTTTTCCACCATTGAACAAATACCAACCCACATTCCTACTTCTTCATCAGTAGCCCCACAACCTCAAGTAAAAAGTTGTGAAGATGTCATACCTCTATACACAATTGGGGCTTGACCTGGTATTTGAAAGACTACTCTTTTAGAAAAGCAGTCAACACATGCATTATAGGCTGTTAACCAATCGATACCTAGAATAGCATCAAATTCTAGAAATTCCAAAATTCTAAGACTCACGATCATTTCATGACTGTCATATTTTACCACACAATTTTCACATACCATATTTGGATATATTCTTTCCCCAGATACTATACCTAAAATCAAAGGTGCGCTAGTCCTAACAGGTGACAAATGCAGTTTATCTACTATACATCTAGCGATAAAGGATAAAGTTGATCCAGCATCTATCAAAACATACATAGTTCATGGTCTATGATCCAGCAGTAACACTCCTACTTATGTTACAGATATCGATAATACTCATGCTCATTCTCACTTACTATCATACTTCCTAGAGTAAGATGCATAAATTCATTTCTTTTCTTACCTTTCTCACACGTAGGATAGAACTCGTCATAAAATAACTCTTTGAACTTAGTCCAGGACTTAACCTCAACACCTCTAGTAGTCATCTGTCTCCACCAGCCATCTATTGTATCCACTAATTTAAATCTAACCAGTTTCACCTTTTCTGTATCTGAAACTTGCATATCCTCAAAGATAGTTTCCATCCTATTCATCCACCATTCTACAATTTCAAGGTCGAGACCACCAGAAAACTCAATAGGACCCCTATGCTTGAAGGCTTTTATTACCTTTTCATACTTGTCTCTATCAATATTGGGATCCACAGGTGCTGCC
Source organism: Tinospora cordifolia (assembly GCA_030144865.1). Taxonomy (NCBI): domain Eukaryota; kingdom Viridiplantae; phylum Streptophyta; class Magnoliopsida; order Ranunculales; family Menispermaceae; genus Tinospora; species Tinospora cordifolia. The sequence continues at coordinate 3,973 of JAJIYU010009733.1, read as the reverse complement.
ACCTCAGCTTGAACTGGAATAGGATCAGCAACTGGTTCAGTTCTACCTCTCACAAGAACACTCACACTATTTTGTTCCCTTTCCACTGACACATTCTATAGAACTAGTCTATTATCCTACATTTGTGCTAGTAGAGTAGCTAGTAGTACCTGTAGGGGTGGCAATTCATGTCGGCGGGTCATAAATGGGTCAACTCGTTTATTAATCATGTCATTATATGTCAACTCGAACACGACCCGTTTATCAGGTTAACTTGTTTATGACTCGTATTTAGTCCTGTTTAATCGTGTTCAACGCGTCTAAACCCAAACCCATTTATATCAAACCCAAACCCGTTAACTTTGTGTCATGTTCGGGTTGGGTTATCGTGTCGTTTCACAAATTGCCACCCTAGAATGCCTGTTGTTGTTGTTGTGAGGCAAGTATAGCTTCTAGTGTTTGATTCAACTTTTCATTAGGATCCATGGCTGATCTTGCTTGTTTTTCCCTTCAACATTGAAGTTTACAAGCAAATAAAACTTCATCAAGATCAAAATCCATGGTACTTATTGCCCTAAAATATCTATCAATATACATACTCATATAAGCAAATATAACGTCATATAAGACTTTTATCTTTTTAAAGCTTTTAAGATCCTAGTCTCTAATACCAACATTGTCACAACTATAGGGCCCACCGTGACGATACTATCCCCACTTAGACACACTCAACGCGTGTAGGGTTTTCTCAAAAGGCTTCGTCATGTGAAACACTCGCCCCGCCCAACTTACCTCAGAATCTCTCCTCCACACAACCGACGTGGGACAAAGTCCACTCCCCTAGCGATTGGTTACCCCGCCGCAGGAGGTGTCTGGTGCCCCAGACGCACACCAGGGTGTGGCCCCAGAGTGGCTCTGATACTAATATTGTTGTTACAAAACACAAGCTCTGATACTAATATTGTCGCAACCCACTTTATACAAGTGATGTCACGACTGACACACAATAACATATACGCTACACCTATGTATATAATACTATGTCAGCCTCATCCTCTCAAAAGTACTCCATATTCAGACAAAAATTTCGATAGAATCTCCCCTAAAACTTTAACTTATCCCAAATAAAAATTGTCACCTGATAAACATTTTCTCAATGCACAAGTCCATAACAGATAATATTTTACAGGTTTTCATCAATCATAGCTCATAATTTACAATCCACATCATTTCACACTAATACCTAGTATAAGCAAAATCACACCCCTCTAGATGATATTACCAATACAGTGATTATTATAATTATACAAAAAAAAACCCACAAGATAATTAAGTCTACACACCCAACAACTACGGAAGAATCGCCTACTCTTCTTGCGCTTGTTTCTTTCCTTTTCTATTTGTTCCTAAAATATTGAATACAAGAAGAAAGCGAAATACATGCCCAACAGGTTACGCTATTGGTAATCTGTGAGTATTTCTTTATCTTGGTTAAATATGACATTGTAGATGTAAAATAGATTTGAATGTAAGCATGTTATTCATATTGACATATTTGCATTTGTTTTGAAATTCATAAAATTTGATTTACATGGCAGTGTGTTTTGGATTTATAAGAGCATGTCTAAAATGATATATCATTTCAATGGACTGAGCCATGTGGAATAATATTTCTTATGTGATAATCCATGTGGGACTGAGCCATGAGAAGTATCAATCTTTCTCTATGTGATAATCCTCGAAATGATTGTGGAGTTGGTGATAATTAGAAGTACAGTCTACTATTGTCTAGGCCAAACGAGAAGTGAAACTAACTTAAGTTTTGAAAGATGTGGATGTGCATGTATTTTATGAATGATGCATTGGAAATAGCATGATCATTATGTTGAATGTATATATGTATGATTGGAATACACATGATGGATTTAAATGTTTTATCTAATTTGATTCCCTGCATGATTATTTAAATGCATCTAAAGGTCATAGATAAAAAATATTCACTTGGCATGTTGTTGCTCACTTATTATATTTAATATTTCAGGAACAGATAGAAAAGGAAAGAAATTAACGTAAGACGAGTAGACGACTCTTCCGTAATTGTTGGGTGTGTAGACTTAATTATCTTGTGGGTTGTATTTTTTTGTATAATTATAATTATCACTATATTAGTAATATCATCTAGAGGGGTGTGATTTTGCTTATACAAGGTATTAGTGTGAAATGATGTGAATTGTAAATTATGAGTTATGATTGATGATAGCCTGTAAAATATTATCTGTTATGGACTTGTGGATTAAGAAAATGTTTATCAAGTGACAATTTTTATTTAGGATAAGTCAAAGTTTTAGGGAAGACTCTGTCAAAATTTTTGTCCAAATATGGAGTAGTTTTGGGAGGATGAGGCTGATATAGTATTATATACGTAGGTATAGTATATATGGTATTATGTGCCAGTCATGATGTCACTTGTATAAAGTGGGTTGTGACAATATGTATTTCGCTTTCTTCTTATATTCAATATTTTAGGAACAAATTGAAAAGGAAAGAAATAAGCGTAAGAAGAGTAGACGACTCTTCCATAATTGTTGGGTGTGTAGACTTAATGATCTTATGGGTTGTATTTTTTGTATAATTATAATTGTCACTATAATGGTAATATCATCTAGAGGGGTGTGATTTTGCTTATACTAGGTATTAGTGCGAAATGATGTGGATTGTAAATTATGAGTTATGATTGATGATAGCCTATGAAATATTATCTGTTATGGACTTGTGGATTGAGAGAATGTTTATCAGGTGACAATTTTTATTTGGGATAAGTCAAAGTTTTAGGGGAGACTCTATCAAAATTTTTGTCTAAATGTGGAGTAGTTTTGAGAAGATGAGGCTGACATAGTATTATATACGTAAATGTAGCATATATGGCCTCAGAGTGACTCTGATACTAATGTTGTCGTTACGAAACACAAGCTCTGATACCAACATTATCGCAACCCACTTTATACAAGTGACGTCACAACTAGCACATAATACCATATACGCTACACCTACGTATATAATGTTATGTCAGCTTCATCCTCTCAAAACTACTCCATATTCATTTTTATAATAATTTCTAACATATTTATTTTCTTATATTTAATTCTACCACGTATTAGGCCTCAAGTATTGCTACTCATTAACTCAAACAGTCTCAACAACCTTTAAAATTAATTTCCTACTCAAATACCATATTTTTATAGCATGAAATAAATTAAATAGGCTATCCCAATATACTTTTACTGATTTTTTCTAATTTTCATAAACAACCTAAATGGTCAATCATTCACTAAAAATTCATCTGATATCCAAAATTCACGAATTTGGTGTCAATAGGTATGTATCCTCATTCTTCACATTACTATGGGTTTCAATCAAAGTTTTATTTGGGTTTAACATACCAAAAGCCTATTCAAAGGTTATAAAACTTTGAGTATTTATTTTAGAATATACAGGGCAAACTAATACAATCTAACTACATATCTGGGATCTACTCATCACTAGGAGTGTTTTGGTATAACTTTTACTAAGTTTTACTCATTGTGAAAAAATGCCCAATTTTTGGGTACAGGTATAAAACCTGTCCACAGTAAAAATTACACCCGTAGGATGGTAGTACAAGGCTTACTCAGCATTTTCGTAATTAGAATTTGAGAAAATCACGTACTTACGAGTCGAATTCGTCAAATATTGAATCTTCCTTTTTTCCCTTTTCTTTTATCCATTATGTTCATGGTCTCTCTAGATGTTTCTGGGAATGAAGATAAAATCAAAGAAGGAAAATTTGCATAGCACGTCCACCAATTGTTCATCACATGCCACTTATTCACTCAACCCGTGCATATTTTGAAGCCAAATTCTACCGCCAACAATTGACATTAGCAATTACAAACCGTCCCACATTCTCACTTACACAATTGTCAAATGAAGTTACCCAATTGCCCCTAATCCCATG
>JAJIYU010009732.1:0-16742 GCA_030144865.1 Tinospora cordifolia | reverse complement strand
CGCATATATAATTGTAATAGTATTATAATAACAAATAATATATGCATGTCAATAACACCAAGAATGATATCTTATTTTTAAATGTTCACATCTTGATTTTTCTTTCCAAAATGTACTATTTGTATGAGTTGGTAGGACAACCTCCAGGAAAGAGCGGTGAGACAGAGTCTTCTTAAATAACCGACCTCCTAAAACGGGATAACCCATCTCCTTTTCAATGTTTAATTTTACTCGGGACAAGGCTTACTTACTATCAACTCAAACTTGTAGTACTATTTGTATTATAAAAATCAAGAATAGAACATAAATAATTAATTATATATCAAATAAAATATTCATTTGTCACATTTTGACTTTTGATTTCTGATGTAGAAGATCGTACAAGACGCAACTACAGAGCACACTTTCTTAGTTAGTGACGTTATATATAATTTATATTAAATTATACATATATACAAAAGATATACATCATTTAAATAATAACATAAAAATTAATCTCATAAATTAAAATCATACCTTCAAATTTTTTATCTTCGAAGTTCTTGTTTCTTTGATCTTCAAGATATTTTCAACAAGAGCATGATCGTGCTGATAACGTATTATAAAATAAAAGAAAAACTACTAGAAGATCAAGAAGAATAAGAACTCAAGAACATAAGAGAGAAGAGAGAAAAATAAAGAGATTCATTTTCTTGATAATAGGTTTAATTTCAACCTTGGTACACTATTTACAATGCATACACCCCCTTTATATAGATTTTAGGAATGAGGGGTTACACAAATCATAATTATAATATTTAAACTTAGACATAAATAAGATTTAGGGGTTGCAAAATTCAAAATTCAAAAGGGGTTACAAAATACTAAATGATAATAGTTACAAAGGACATTCAATATAAAATATTTATAACATCTTTAATTTAATTTAATTTTAATTTTCAATTGTGAGATGATAACCGCGCGTTGCATCCGTGGCACTCCCGCGCTCCGCTACCAGAAAATCCTGGGCGTCAGAATTCAGAACGGCACGGCAGGAACATAGGAAAATTCGTGAGTTAGGGTTTAAAACAGGAGAACTGCTTCAAATCGCTAATGAAATTTAAACTCTTCAAACTCCTAATCCAATTTGGTTTTTGAAATGCAAGTTTCTGATCAGAGTATCTCTGGTAAGTTTTATGAAAATCCCGAATTTCTAATCCATGTTCTCTTCTTGCCTTTTGAATTTTGTTTCCCACCGTCTGTCCAATTTATTTGACAGATGAAGAAGATTTCGTTCGAAATAGGCCGAAAGATCCCGATCAATGTGGAAAGAATGAGGTAGGCTTAGCAAAGATCGGACTGTAAAAAAAAACTGAGCAATGCCTGATATCTTGCGAGTAGATCAATTGGTACTTAATAATGGGAGCAATCGAGTCAACCAATTTGTTCAATTCATAGCAAGTAGATCAGTTGCTAACTCTCTCTCTCTCTCTCTCTCTCTCTCTCTCTCTCTCGCCCCCTCTCTCTCCCCCTCTCTTTTAATTTTTTGTATATTCTTTTGGTATCTGTTACAACTTTGTCCATGCACATCTCATCTTTGGGATGAAATTACGAATCTAGGGTAACTATCATAGCTGTGTAGTTCAGACTACAAGAGATCGGTTACATAAATTTGCTTCTTTTGCCCTGCTCCGTCAAGTTGACGATTGTGTAACAAGCAATTGAATCTTTCTTAATCTTCTCTATCTATTATATTTTAGACCTTCCCCTGCCTATTAATTGGTTACTGTTTTAATTACTGTGTCTGATGGTCTTTGTTTAATGCATATATAGCATCTTCATTCTAGCTGGAAACGAAAAGGGAATGATGTAAAGATTTATTATATTGTTGGTGTTTCTTTGTGTTCTTTCATTTAATTGTCGCATCGTGCCTGCATGTGGAAATTTCACTTTTTAACCTTTTTTTTGTTGCATTTTGTGTTATCAACATGGTAATGGCCATATTAGAGTGTGATTTTTTTTCCTATGACATTATTGCATTCAGCAATTAAAGGGATTTTCTTTGAAGGATGGTTTTGAGATGCCAGTCTCCGTAAATGGAAAATCTGAGTCCATCCAGTCTTCGAAGAAGTTGTTTGCTAGCAATTCTTGTGAGGAAAGCATATCTGATGAGGTGAACTGTAATAATGGGTAGACAAATCTTCCTTTTGACCAAACCTAACTACAGTTTGAAGCCTTATTTCATCTGAAAATATTTTGTTTCATTCCATATGAAGGAGAAAAATGCTCCCTCAAATTCTTCGTTCGCCTCTAAGTACATGGACCCTCAAAAAGATAGGGGGAACCAATTTGGGACTTCCACATGGTCTGCAGTTCATAGTGAGACCAAAGAGTTAATTCGCATGCAAGAAAAATCTGGCTGTCTCTCATCCCACTGTAGCAATTCTGAAGCCAAGAGAGCATTAAAAGGTTAATAGATTAATTTCTTCCCTGCTAGACTCTCATTAAACTAGTTGAAAGTGCTGCTGTATTCAAGTTATATTTGCAACGAATTGAATTCTGTAATTGCTAATCTTAGAGTTATCTCTGGTTTTTGTTGATTTCGAAACTGAAGCTGGTATAATTTTTTGTTGCTTCATCCGTGGAAACAAATCCCATGTTTGTTGTACAGTTACATGCTATATTAGAACAAGGCAGACACACACACCAGTGTTTAATGCCACAACAAAGTGCTGGCTTGCATATCCTCTATTTAGGAAAATATGTATAAAGTGAAGAGTTTATAGATTCTGTGATATATAAGATATGGAAAAAATATTATACCATAAGAGTGTTTGTTATCCCTTATTTTCATGTTAAACCACTCAAGACTCAACAGCAACTTGAAGGTCATCCTATATAGTTCTCTCTTGCAGGTAGCAGAAAAGCAAAGCCCAAGTTTTCCATCCATTTCCAAACATGCCATGAAGGACAACCATCCGTACATAGAATGACTTGGGATGAAAAAGAAAATTCATCCAATGCTCATCATGCACCTAATAAATTAAATAATCCTGAGCTCAAAATTGAGGCAAAATCAATGACTGAGCTTCTAGAAGTATTTCAGGGTGAAAAAGCAAAACAATCTGGCGGTTGTCAAGTGTCCTCTAGGTTGTTGTCCCACAGCCACAGAGGGGCAGTGCAGTCACTAGTTGAGATTATGGAAGGTCTACAGGAAAATAGTCAACCTATGAAAGAGACTTCTCAAATGGTTTGCACCTTCTTTTTTATTGCTAATTGCATCATTTCTTTTATATTTTGAAGACATCCACCTTGCATGACAGCAGGCTGCCAGGAAAGGAAAGAGATTTCTGCCCACTAGGAAGACAGTTTTGTCCAGCTTGGGTGACAGAATGTATGAAAAAGAGGACCACTCTGAGTCCATGGACAGTGATACTTTAAGTGAGAATGAGGTATCCTTTGTCATGTGTTCCTATTTTGATACTGCCTTGCTGCCATGACCTGTTGCTGGCTGTTCTTAATATTCTAGTACTTTAGGCTGCAGACTTTCTTCTTAAGGCTACTGATGAAGATAAAGCAAAACTTGTGACCAGTGAAAACAAAGGGCAGACAGTAGCCGATAGGTTCCTAGAGGCTTTAGATTCAGCTATTGAGAATAATGGGGTGACCATTTTTAAGCCATTTAAACAAAGGTAACATGACCAGAATATTCTTGTTTTGTGTAATTCCTTTGATATGCTTATACTGAAGTCCACATTGTGTCGGTGACCCATGTTGTTTTCATGAAATCTTGAAGCACTGCATATCATGGAAGATTGCAGCAAGTCATGCAGACTGAAAAAGAATTACATATACATTTTTTGAAGCAGTTACAGGCAGAAAACAGTGGAGCAGGTTCTTTCTTTTTTTGTTTTTTTGGTGTGTGTGGGGCAGAGCGGGGAGGGGGGAGCTCCAATAGAAGTTAGTAGAAAAAAAAAGACCAATTAACTGACACACCGACATATGTTTGGAAGTACAGGAGAATAAGAGTTTGTGTCTTTGTCATAATTTGATTCCTTTGACATGTTATTTCATTTGTTTTTTCTGAAATTCTTATCTAAACAGATGTAGGAAGATGTATTGATGTGAGAATATTGTCAAGGTACTTGGACGCAAAACTTACAGTTTGCGAATGTTCTGTGATCAAAGTTACTGAGGTGCGCATTTTGAATTCGTGCTAATAAGAGATATTCAGGATTCTTTGCGATTAATGATCAGACAATATTCATTTCTTTCAAAACCAATCTTGTGAAAACTATGATTTCTGCATTGCATATTGCAGTTTCTTTGATTAAACTTAACTGACAAAAATGTGATTTTTCAAGTGTCATGAAGTACAAAGCATTTAATTAGCACTTACAAATAACAATGTCCTTTTACCTTTAGTAAACCATACCAATACAAATATATCACTTGTCTGGATGTGCAACTTCTTATTTTTTCTTAAATTTATTTGCCAATAGAAGCGTCAATACATGTGGAATAGCAAAAAGATTATGGATAATGGAAGAAGCATGACCATTATTTTCAACTCCAGGGTATGTGGGGATGTTGTGCTAGAAATTGGGAAAGCTATCCGTGTTCAGCATCCATGGTATTAACATTAATCTTCTCAAAATTCTATTTCTTTTTCTTCCAAATTTCTCTGTAGATAACAGTTTTTCAATGCAAGTAATTTTTGGGTGGACATGGGGACCGCACATATCTAGTACTGTACCGTCACAAGAGCCACCGCGAACATTGCTTGAGCTGCATTTATTACTCCCCATGCTATTGATTTTCAGTAAGGTGGTCTAGGCCCTCTTCAAAAGGAAATAAATATCTAAGATGGGGTGGTTTTAGGATTCAGATTGGTTACATTTCTTTTCATAATTGTCATCCTGGAATTTAACTTTTTGCCTGGCCTTGCAGTGACCTCAGTAAATAGTGCCAGACCACACTTTTTCTTGTCTTATTGTTACTTTTGGCATTGTTTTAGAAAGAATGATGTCTATGAGATGATTGAATGTTCTGAATTTGGGCAGGAAAGAGGTAGAACTCAAGGAGAGTGGTGAAAGCATAATTTTATGTACATATTTCTCCCAGATTTTTGTGGAAAGTCCTGTTTCTCTCTAGAGGTGAGGTTGCAAAGTGTGAGCTTTAATTTTTTTCTAATTCTTTCAGAAATCAGAATCTTGTTTCATCACTATAAAGTTGTGGAAGATGCATATCTTTGACTTTAGGTATGGTAAGCAATCATCTTGTTCTAAGGTTCAAATTATGTTTCAATAAATGAAGGAAATCTGTCACTAGCCAAAGGTGAGTTTTGAAAGCCAATATTCTTGAGCTGCATAAATTGTATTGTCACTTTTTGTCAATGGAAGATGGTTCATTAGTCACTTCACTAGTGCTGGCCTGCTGAGTACAGGACTAAATGATGCTTTATAAACAGTCTATATGCTTAGGGACGTATTTCACACTCAATTCATTTGATCTTTAACACCAGAAAAACTATTGTATGTACATTTTTCATAAGTTTATACCAACCAAAACCCTGAAAATATTCAGGAAGATATTTTGAAAAACTCAATATTCAAGCAAAATTGCAATGACCATATTGTTTTCATGAGCTTGCTAAAATTGAAATCATTATAAGCTTATACATACCTTCCCCAATTACCTTTAGCATACCGGTATTTATCCTGGCTGCCACGAAGTTTACTCTAGTACTCTCTTTCTGCCTCACCAAAGATATAGGCTATGACAAAATATGGGAAACCATCAGTGACAGTCGTCCCTTATGCTATAATAACTCGTAAATTTTTATTATACACAGACATGACATATGTGTATATACGAATGTATTAGACATGTATACATATACATCTAAGTCAAATATACATGTATACTATTATATATAACGTCACATGAGAAAAGAAAATATAGCTTGTTAACAAATTTGAGTAATTTATAATAATAATAATAAAAGTTAAGATAAAGTTATAAGTTATAACTAATGGGTAGATAAATATATGTGTGTGTATATAGACCATATATAAAGTATATATACTATATAGGATAAATTTTGGCCAGGGATGATATTATAAGGTGGTTTACAAAAACCAAAAAGGATGTTAATTCGTTGGGTGGAGGATTGCTTGAGAGCAAGCAAAAATAAATGAAAGAAAAGGGGAGTGATAAGGTGGAATTGGGTATTGTGTATTAAAGGGAGAAGTTAAAATCCATTGGTAACCATATATATGTAGCGGGGTGGTGGATACCATTCTCTTATTTCTCACTTCATTCTTTCACTTTTCATTTTACAGCAAAACTAAAGAAAACGAAGGCGCAAAAGAGGGAAAAGAAAGAACATTCTAGTTTTCATGATAGAATTGATGTATAGGTGAGCCATTCTTCTTACTCTTATTACAAAAATGTTATGTAAGTCTCGTACTATAATCTTAGGGGTATAATTTTTGTTATATATAGTGTTTTATAGTGATACTCAAAAATGGAGAATTATCCCACAGTGAGTAAAACTGAGTAAAAATTATACTAGTACGCTCCTTGTGGCATGTAGATCACAAATATGTGATTAGTTTGCATTCATTTATCCTATAGACACTAATATAAATACTCATAGTTGAATAATTTTAAGGAAGGCTTTTGAATATGCCAAACTTTAATAAAATTTTAATTAAATTCTATAGAAATATGGAGAACAAAAATTTGTACTCATCGATACTAAGCTCATGAATTTTGGAATTTTGGTGAGTGATTGACCAATTGGGTTATTTATAAAAATTTAAAAAAATAGTAAAAATATAATAAGAAAGCCTATTTTTTAAATATTTTTTGCAATTAAAATATGTTATATGAGCACAAAATTAATCTTAAAGATTACTGAAAATATTCAAATTAATGCATACCAATATGTGAAGTCAACTGCATAGAGAGGACTAAATATGATAAGTAAATATGTTAGAAATGATTTATAAAATTATTATAAATGAGTTGAATTTGATTTGGTGTATATGGAATGGTTTTGTGACAACATAATTTTAGTGGATCGAAGATTAAGTTTTACAGTGAGTATTAGAAACTAATTGGACATTAATTTTGGTAAGTAATTTTTACTTTTTGTATTATGTGTGACATTGGTAGTATATCAAACTTTTGATTTTAATTAAATAGAATGATATATTGTATTGCATGCCTATTTGAATATCATGAAATGATTTTAATGTATTGGAGCATGTTAATGGGCATACTTAAGTAGGTTATTTACATGACAAAATTTCTATTGGTCTTAGTATCTAGGAAAATACTCACAGGAGTAACCGTTATGGTAATCTTGGTCGGTGCATTCCTGAAATGAGATAAATGACATAGAAATGTATAGAGTATTAAATGGATAATTAAAAGTTGGTGAACTCCTCATTTGTGTGCATGAGGAGTAGACTTGCTCTATTGTCTGGAATGAGGGAGATAATTCATGTTTTTAAATAAATTGTATGATGGTGAGACAAAATGCATGTTCACACATTATATGATGTATTTATATTATTTTTATTTCATTTGCAAGTAATTTGAAATTTGCTTTGCCTTTCATATTTTCATGCATATGATGGTTATGTAATACCATAAGTTGGATTATTCATTGAGCTTGTTGTTTGCTCACTATACTCTACGTTTTTTTTTTCAGGTTTTGACAGGAAAGGGAAAGAGAAGATGTTGGAATAATAGTTAATAGTTTTTCTTTGAAACTTATGATACGTTGTTATATGTAACAATTAATCAGACTATGGTACTTTGAGATGTATATATACGGGTTACCATTTGAATTTATTGTCAGAGCATATTATGGATGTTATGTGGATAAATTGTTGATTTGAGAAAGAATATTCATGTTTCTTTATATTGATTATGATTTATTAGGTGACGTTGATTTAGTGATATGTTAAAGTTTTAGAGAAAACTCTATGAAAACTTTTCAGGGTAATCAGTGATCTGGTTATGAAGGCTTACAAAGTTTTTTGACATGTCATCCTTCTGACATGTTTGAAAATTTTATGTTGGTCATGAGTTGCCTGAGAAAGGGTCACGACATATGCAGCTAGAGGTCATTGTCTCTTTTTCAGTGTCTCTTCGCACTCATTTTTAATCAACTCTGATGTTATTGGTTGAAGTTCGAAAATGAACCTACCCTTCAGCTCTCTTGCATGGCTATAGAGATATAGTGATATATTACTTGATTCTGTTAAGCACTTTGTGAGGTCTGCCATGCCCTCGGACCTCACCACAGAGAGTTCTCAATTCAGCTTGGAAAGTCAAGTTCCAGTATCTAACACAGAGATGGCAGCATATGCTTGAGAACTGTTTATTCTTTAGTGGGTTGTCAAGGTCTAAGAGTGAGACGATTTCAGTGCTGTTTGTAATTAAAAACATAGATTCGTGGATTAAGCCAATGGTTCCTGTTAGTTTAACACGTTGACTTGAAACTACTGCATGATTAAGTGTGTTTTCTGTTGGCGAGTTGCTTTTTCTGCTTGAGCATATCAGCTTGCTAAATATTTCTGCTTGGTGAGACCTGGCCCTCCCAATTAATTAGGCTATTGTTTATAATACTTATCACTGTTCAAAAATTGCTTTTGGCGTTTGTATGGATAGAAATAATAGAAAATATCTCAAGGGAAGACATTTAATTGGACATTTAGTTGAAGTAGCTGATTTTACTCCTAGAGGTCATTTCGCTGTCTGATTCCAACAACTTTTGTGTTTTGATGAAAAATTTTGGGCAATTCTTAAATTACTGCAACAGGTAGTTGAGCAGGTACTGAACAATTGTTTGCTAAATTTAGACATGTAGACACACCAGAGGTATCTGAACCTTAGATCAAGAAATAATTTTTTCTAACATATATATTGTATGGGTTGTTTTTCAGTTTACCTGCTGCAAATTCATGAATAACATCCATATAACTTTGTTTGACTTTGTTGGTTTGTCTAAAGTTAGTCACTCTTTTTGTCTTTTATCATTTTGTGAATCAATCACATTTATGAATGTTTTCCTTTGGTTAAATCACTTCTTGTTGTGGGCATGATGTGGATAGCTCTGTCCATTTTTTGATTTCATCATTCTTGCATTCATTCCAAACAATTATGTTACATGAGCTTCTTTTTCCCTGCAAAGGAAGTGTTGTATATAATAAAACTTATGGTGGGTTTAGTGCAAAATTTTGTGCTCATATCTTGGTTCCTTATCTTTGTCCCGTAGTTCTGTGCATTATAAATTTTAATGTCATTAATTGCTCTGTTTTAAGCACTAATTGGCATCTCACTATTGTCAATTGCATTATTTTTTCTGTTAGTAGTCTCTTGACCTTGTCCTCTGCTTGTTCGCACTCACTTAGTTCAGCTAAAATCATGAAGGACCCAGCGCAAGTTGCTTCGCTAGTGCTGCTTTCAATTTAATAAAATCAGCCTTTTGTATACCTGATTGTGGGTCCTTGGCTCCATTGAGAAAAGTGCCCCATAAACACTGATGATTACGTGTAATTTTTCTATTAATTTGTAACTAAATATGTATATTATATGGTGGGTTTGGTTTCCATGATTACGTCCTTCATTCCGGTTTCAGAATTCCAAACACCAACAGTAAAAGTGATATAATGGTTCCCTTTTTCTTGTCATTTTCGTGTGCCCATGGTTTCACTTAGATCTTAGTTATCACAACACCGGCAACCGCTGAGAATTTCTTGAACAGGAGGCCCATTAAATATAATATTGATAGGGGACACAACAGGATTGAGATGAACAAGAACGCCACTTGAACTACACGACCAACTTGTGGCTTGCTTTATTCTATTTAGAAGACCTTTGGAACTAAAACTTTAATACTTCAACTGCTACTTTGCATGCAATCCGAGACAATAAAACACTTCTAGGGTGACTTAAGATGACAGGTTGCTCTCAATTTTGGCAAAATCTAGAGCTTTCTTGCCTTGTAATTTATTGGTGACGTAGTGGCGACTGTACTCTCCATGATTGTATTTCTTATACATGCAAGGCTGGTTTTCATTGATGAATTCAGGCAAAGGGCCCAATTCTATCTCATAGCTTGGTGCATAGAATGTTACAAGTGAAAGACGGTCTTTCTCTTTGTCTGTCACGGCCCTATGTTCCACACTCTTGTACTTCCCATTTGTGAGGACCTGCATGATCCAGAGATATTAATTAGATTTACCCATTTTGTGTAGGATAAGACTTGATGCTCAGGATGTAGTTTTTAACCTCTAAAGTGTCTCCGATGTTGATGACTAGGGCATTTGGAACAGGTTGAATAGTTACCCATTTATTATCCTTGAGAATTTGGAGTCCTGCAGGGCTTCCTGCAGCTTCTTGCAGCACTGTGATGGCACTTCCATCTGAGTGTGGACTCAAACCCATCACCAGGTCAGGCCTTGAACAAGATGGATAATAGTTCATTCTTACAGCTTGAACAGCCACTCCAAATATCTCATTGAACACTTCTTCATTCAAAGATAAACTTGCTGCTATGAATCGCAATAAGTTCTGACAAAGCTTCCTTATATGCGTAGAATACACTTCTAGTGTCTCACTGAAGTAGCAAGAAACATATTGTAGTGTTGCCATGAGGGAGTCACTTCCAATGCTAATTTTGTGTATTTATACGCATGTACAGGTAGAAGAGAAGCTAATTACCTGAATTTAGCTGGTTCTCCAGGCCAAAGTTTTGGGTTTCTGATGAAGTGGGGCTCAACCCCTAGAGCCAACATGTTGCACCAGTCAAGCTTCTGATCCTCAGAGAACACAAAGGCTTGCCCATATCCTTGAACTGTCCCTGGCTCCATTGGGTACTTCTGTTTCTCCTCTACAGGTAACATAAAGAACTCCGTAGCTACCTTTTCCATACTCTCTAGCAACTCTTTATCAACTCCATGATTAACTACCTTCAGTAATGGTATCATTTTGGACAAAAGAAATAGAGAAGAAGCTTAGATTGTGTTTGGATTGTGATTTGAAAACAAAGATGAAGGGTTGTTTAATGAGTAACATCTTAGAAAGTTATTTTTAGATTTGACCAACCTCATTCATGTTTTTTTACACCTTGATCTAGTGTTTAATTAGAAAAGACAAGTGGGTGGCATTTTATATTACCTGAAAGAAGCCCCATTCTCGACAAGAGGCCCCTAACTTTAGTAGTTCTGCTTGGAATTGTTCTTTATCACCGTGAATGAGGTTGAAGAGATTGATTATGGGAATGTGCATGGAGGGCGGGGGTGGCAGCGTCTTCGCCATTGGCCTGTCAGCCATGTCACGAATGCACCTCTCTGGTATCATTGTCGGTTGAGCTCTCCTTAGCTCTTGAACATCATAAATGTGACCAACCTTTATGGGAGTAATTGGTATAGGAGCCATGATATTGTTATCAGATCTCCTTCTACAATAAAAATGGGCTTAGCAGCTTGTAGTAAGCTCTCCTTTCCTTTATAGTAACCCAAGCTTAGGAGGTCTCTCAATTTATAGAGAAAGATTGTGGGAATTTTTCCTCTCTTTTCTCTGAAAAATGTGGGTCCTTGTAGTGCAATAAACATGAATTGAGTCATACAAAATATCTATCAAAATAGGTGATCCTGGGAAGAAGAATATAGATAGACCCCCGTTATCAAGGATATTTTATATCTTGTGGTCATCATATATTGATGGGAGGGAGTCTAGTACTTGTTAATAGATTGAGGTTGAGCTAACCATCTAGATGGTTTGGCTTCCAGCCTGGTCTCGGGCAAGTGTAGACAGTGGGCTATCTGAAGCAAATGATAGTTATTTTAGGTGGAGAGTGATTTGTGAAATCTGTTGACCTTGATTAGGCCCTGTATGGGAGGGCCGCAACGTTTCAGAGTGATTTGTGAAATCTGTTGGCCTTGATTAGGCCCTGTATGGGAGGGCCGCAACGTTTCAGGGATAAATGCAATTATTTCTAATGCAACACCATCATAGCAGCTGTTGGGAAAGTGCTTTTATGATCAAAAAGGAATCACTTACTATGGTTTTGCACCATGGTGCTAGAAAAATCAGCCTTTGGGGCTTGGTCATTGTAGTGATTTTAGGGTAATGCTCAAGTATTATACTTGAGAGCACATAGTTTTCTTTTTTAAGCATCGTTTTAGAAGTTGTTGGTTGCCTCAGATCACATTATTTATTTGGTTCAAGCTCTCAAAAACTATATTAAAAATATATGCCTAAACATTATGTTATGCATTTCAACGGTGTGTCGGTCAGCTAGAAAACAACAATTTTTGTGAAAAACTTTTATTTTCTTATGTTTGGCTAGTAGTGAAACTGATGGTAAAAAGTTTTGAAAAAAAATTTTTAGATACAAATATTTTTTTTTTCCACCAAAATTTTCTTGGCTTGGGGAGCGATAAACTTGTGCTAGTAATTATGAGAATTTTTTTAAAAGAAACAAAATTTCATTGATATTAAAAAGATGATACAATCTTAACAGAGGGCCAAACAAGCTGCCTTCAAAAAACAAAAGAGGCCAACCACATGCTAACTACCCAAACCTCCGTCACCTATAACAAGATATTGCCCCACCCCAGCAACCACTCTAATAAGGGAAACCACAAAGATAAAGAACTATTAATTATTTAAAATGACGCTAATGACTGAGATTCTTTCAATATTTGACTTGGAGGAAGGATCCTGTCTTCGAAGATCATTGCATTCCTCACTTTCTACAAGCACCAAATTACCACTAAATTAGCCACCAACTAATGAGCACACCGCGTCAGACATAACTCATCCCAAAACGGACAAACTCTCAACTATGCCTCCTGCTCAGTTTCCTCCGCGGAAAAATGAAAGAATAACTATCTAAAACTACTTTTTGTCAAAATTTTCTATCAAGCAATCTTTAAAAAAAAAATTATTAAGAACATTTTCTTAAGAAAACTATATTTTGTCAAGTAAAATTTTTTTAGTTACTAACATATCCTTGATTTTATTTCAAAATCTAAATCAAGCTTTATAAAAGGGTTTTTTTTTTCTTCTTTTATTGATTTTACATCATAGGTAATGCAAATACCAAGTTGTTACATAGATAAGGTTGGGTGATTTCCATTTAATATATGTGGACGAGCTGTTCATAGTCATTAACTCCATGTTGAAATACAAGCTCAGTTGGCCAATCTATTTGAATGATACAAAAATACTGGCCATATACTAATTAATCTATGCAGGTCTGACCATGTGTTACATGTAAATGACATGACCATACATGTCATGTCATATTTTATCAGGATAGAGGAGAGAGTCCATAGGATGGAACTTCTTGTTTATTTTGTATAAACGTTAAGAGAAGTAGGGGCCTCTTCCACTGTTCCTAACCCCATGCCCATTTGTCAATTTTCAAAGGCCAGACCACACTCATTGCTATTCACTTTCGTTGGTTCTCATAACTGTTTAACTATAAGAAAAGCTCTTTTCTCATTTTTATGTGCTATTTGATTGAAATAATGTTTTGATTAATGCGTTTTAGGGATAGTTCTCTAAAAATTATCTCTTCACGGGCCACTCTCTTTGCTAGTCACTTTCCTTGGCTCCCTTAGTTGTAAGGAAACTTTTTTTTTTAAAAAATTTATTTTCGTGCTATTAGAGAATGTTTGACACATTGCATTAGATAAGATTGAACTAATTTTGTTTTACTAGAACAAGATAAGATAAAATATTTATCCGGGCTCACATATTATCTTATAATTACAAGATTAAACAAATCCACTTAGAATGATAAGATTAATTTTTATTCAATCCAACTTTATCTCATCTTATTCTTTAAAAATAATTCAATCCTTTCTTTTGTGCGAAACAGACGTTAGAGTAATACCTAACTATCCTACGTTATTCAATGTTGCTTACGATAATTGTTTAATTATCTAAAATTACATATTAATGTAGGATTCAAAGCAATTTAATAACTCTAAATAACAATTCAAGTAAATGAATTTGAAAAATATTTTTCAACTGCATTTTTCATTAGATTGTATTTAAAATTGTTAAATCAGTTTCATTTTTTCCTTTCTTTTTCTTCATAGAAAATGAAAGTAAATAAACTCAACACTAAATGATTACAATCAATTGTGGTGGTAAATGTGCAGAGAAAAAGAGAGAAAGAGATGGCATAGTACCCTTGTACCTAGTGGGTTAAATACAAGGGCCACAAACAAAATGAACCCTTTGCATGAAACGTGTCCAACCTTTTTGACTTTTCAGCAGCAAAGTACCTTAAACTATGAACAGGTTTCCTCCTACCCAAGGGTGCCCATGAATTTAGTGGTATCTACCACGCACACACACACCTCTTTCTCTAACTTTCAGGTGTACTCCGTACCTGCTATGGCTGGCTCCATTCCGTGAGCAAAGCCATATGTGTTCATATGAAAGCCACGGGGAAAATCTTAGAGCAAGTTTTCTTGGGGTCCTTTGCTATGTTTTAGCCCTACATTAAAAGGGGTGGCTTGAAGTATGTGGTTAGTATCTTTGAAGAATGGAAGCATGTGATTTCATTGGGACATGCGGCACAATGCTACAAAGAAGTCTAATCCCTTCTTGCAAGGTTAGATTCAAAGGCCCCAACATGGAAGAATGGAAGCATGTGGTTTCTTTGGGACATGCACCACAATGGTACAAAGAAGTCTAATCCCTTCTAGCAAAGGCTGTGGATTCAAAGGCTCCAAGATGTCAAAAGAAGAATTCTATAAAATCTAGTACTTCCTAAAGGGCTGTCTTTTCTCTTTTTAATTTTTCTAAAGGCATCTATAGCAACTTCAATGCAATTTCCCTCCCTGCATTATGGCTGTATATAAATGACAAAAGACCAATGAACACACGTAATCTCTGATACCTCTTTTTGATAATGATCTTAAATATAATGAAAGGGCATATATCATATTCAGCTTTTTAATTTGATTTTATTTTATATCAAGTTATCTCCTTAATTGCACTTATCAAACAAACATTTTGGTAATATGAATTAAATTTTAGCAAATAAGATGCTCTTCACAAAGTTGTAACAGCCAATCAAAAAAGGAAACATGATTCCAACTAGAAAAATAAATCAGCCAAAGAGCCACCACCTTCTACCAAGTTAGCTAAGAACACCCAAGAACCAATTACAAGTACATGTAAGGCCAGACTTAACTTTTTGAGAGCTTAGGGCAAAATGATAACTTGGGGTCTTACAGAAAGAAAACTATCATATATATATAGGCCCTAAAAAATAAGGGGCTAAGGGTCGTCGTCCTTTGAGCTTCTAATTGAGGCTGACCCTGAGTGCATGGCACGTGTAAATAACATTGTGGAGTTTGCGCATGCCAAATAGAATATGCAATCAAAACTCCTTATTCATGATTTGCTATTTCATCACAAGTCCTAAAATTGTTGCCCTTTAATTTGTTGCTAACTATATATATATATATATATATATATATATATATATATATATATGTTTGTATGTATGTATGTATGTATGTATGTATATATGTATATGCAAGTACATAGCAAACATAAATGATAGTCATTCTATAATTGAGTAGAATTCATTATAATTTCTTTTTTCAAAACCATTAATATATATAAGAGTTTTCTTTCATTTTTTTAATAAACAAAGAGATATTCAACTATTGTTTTTCAAATTAAGTATAGTTATAGCAGTTACCAGTTTTGTGTTAAAAGATCAATAATTATTTCTTATTTTAAAAAGTGAAAAGATTGGAATGATTATTCCATTTCTTAAACATAGAAAGTTAGGCAGTTAGATGAAATGATTCTCCTATGTTGTTTTGGTGGAATGAAATTGAAGCTTAGTTCAATATATCAAAATTACTTCTTCTAATTTAGAGCCATAGTATTGAAACTAAGTATTTTTGATATATTTTAAAAAGATAGTCTTAAAAATATAGATAAAGTGGTTTCACTGTAAGAAGTAAAAACTATGTACATATATATACTAATATACAACACATGCATTGCACATGCACAACAATTATTATATAATAAAATAAAATTTTAAATATTATTTAATATAATTTCTTATTTAATTTTAAAAATTAAAAAAATTAGTTTCTAAGTGAATATTAGTTTAAAAATTACGTAATGAATTGTATCTTAAAAAATGAAATTAAAATGTTTAAAATCTCTAAATTTGCACACATTTTTAAGTTATAATAAAATGCTAAAAAAATTACATAAATTAAGGAAATATATTATTAAAGTTGTATTTAAATTGGCTTTATGGTAAAAATTTTAAAATATTTCTATTATATATAGTATAGATATATATAAAATAAAAAAAATGCACTGTTATTAAAATGGTGAGTGTAAGTAACCTAACCAATTTGACCTGACTCGACCCGACCAAATTAGGTTGGGTAGGGTAGGAATATGGGTTGAAATCTAACCCAACCTGACCTAATCCGACACGGTTATACCCCTAAAAATGGTATAATATGGCGAGATGAGATAAAGTAAGGGGTTTTTACGTGTCTATACAGTATTTAAAAATATATTACAGATACACCATGTATTTCAATGTTATACGTATAATTAAAAAATAATTACAGAAATATCACTGTTTATAAAACGTATAAAAATCTCGAATATATAGGACGTTACCAATTCGAACTGGACAATCGCGGGAAATCAGGAACAAAATTGGAAAAAAA
>JAJIYU010009731.1:0-16725 GCA_030144865.1 Tinospora cordifolia | reverse complement strand
TAATTTTTATTACTTGTTATTTATACAGTTTTTGCTTGTTCTTCCTTACTATAAGTATAAGCTTTGTTATTTATTTTTTACTGCAAATACAAGTTTTTGTCATTTTTTTTGTTAGAAACTTCTAAGAGAGAAGTGTCTAGCAAAATTTCCTAGTACCTAATCTTTTTGAGTAAGTAATGATTTTTTTTATTTTTATATTTAATTTAATTAAATTTGAGTTTATTGCCTTAATATTATAGACAATAACCATATATAATGAAATTTATACGTTGAGATGTAACTTGATGTTTATGGTCTTAGAGAAATTATTGAAGATAAAATTAGTGTATCATTTTAAAATCGTGTCAAAGTCATGATATTTTTTCACCACTATTTCTAATAAGATTTAAATAATGAGTATTTCACTGTAAAAGGCTTTCTTACCTTGTAACAAAATTTTGAAAGAAAGATATAGTCATTTGAGGATGATTATTATAACAAAAGTTTTGTATAATTAGAATCATTTTTGTTGGAAAGACTTTAAATTCATGAGTAAAATTTTATTATGTTTAAAATTACTTTTCAATTAAAACTATATAGAAAAAATATTATTGAATATCTACATATTTGAGAAAATAATGTTTACATTTCATGCGTTGAATGTGATCTTGCATTAGAAGTATGAAGAAAAAAGCTCCAAAAATATTTTGAATTAATTTGTTACCTTCTTATTGTCAAGCAAAATAATAAATTATTAATGAGAAACTATGAAGCTTGACCAAGTGGTTCTACTCTATACTCAGAAGTGAATGTGATAACATATAATAATTATATAAGAAGCAAAAGTTATCATTAAAGTAATGGCCAAAGACTTGGTCACGGATGAAATAATCTTCTTACTTGTGGTGGTCCATTTAATTTATTGACAAAAGAAAAACTTATGGGAAGTGACATAACAATAAGTAATTACAATGCAACATTATTGAATATGCATGCCACTAGTATGGATTCAATCGGGCACTAATCACATGTCTGTCATTTATCAGAATACTTTGTTGATTTTATCAAAAATTATTTTAAAAAAAGAGAAAATATTAAGACAAATTATATATATAAATAATATTTTTAGTAGTATTTTGTTTTATTTTATTCTTCTCATGAATTTTATTTTTATTTTTATTTATTAGCAATAGATACTATCAAAAACTTAGTAGGATGAAATATGTGCGTTGAGAATATATGTTTTGTTGATAGTGAAACAGTATACATAATTCTATAAAATGGGGGATATTTTATTACATTAATGCACAAAGCAAATATAAACACTCTTATTATTGTAGTAAGAAATTAATTGAAAGCTTTTGAAGAATTGAAATATATTTATCTAGGGGTAAAAAAAATTGTACCTAATAATGTCTTATTTTCTCTTCTGCTTCAAGAAAATTATTTAGTTTTAAAGATATTTGTTTGATTGGATATCATATTAAGATAATAAATGAAAAATATGTAGAAGAAATCAATTACTGAAAAGTTGTCATTTTTTTTTTGCTTGTACTATACAAAAATAAGTATAATAAAATCAAATGCAATAATAAATCAAGAGTTCATTAACTCTTAATGCTTTTATTATTTGACATGACCATTTAGGTCATTTTGAATCAATTATGATGAAAATGATAATAAAAAATAAATACGCTTAGACATCTATTAAAAAAAAACATGTTTACATATAATGATTTTTTTATGTGTTGCTTGTTATTTAGGCAAATTAATCATAAAGTCATCACTAACTAAAATTCGAATAGAATTTATGGTATTTCTAGAAAGAATTCATGATAATGTATGTAGTCTCATTCATTCATCAAGTGGATCATTTAAATATTATCTGATGTTAATACATGCATTTACAAGATAGTCACATATTGTAATACTTGAAATTTTAGTGTTGTAATATTCAAAATTTAAGTTAAAAAAAATTTACTGTTCAAATATACAGTTACTATTTTGTCGACAGACAAAATAACTTTCGGCGATTACTATAGCTCCAGTAACAAACTATTCATCACTATTTAGTTTCGTCTTTTTGTATCAAAAAAATTTATATAAACCGTCCCCCCTCCTCTCCCATTCTGAAAATTCAGTCCAGCAAGAAAGAAATAATTTCTTTGCTTATTCTCTTTTCTTCTCTTGTTCTTTGGCTGTTCTAAATAGCAAATATAGTAGTGGGATGAGAAAAATCCCAGTTTCTACATAGCAGTAGTGAAGATCTATTTCTAAGTACCTCTTTTGGAGCAACCGGAGGACTCTACTAATCAAAGCAAGTATAATAACTCTACTTAAGGTATTGTTCACATATACGTAGTCTACTGTTCACAAGTACAGTACTGTTCATAAGATACTGTTCACTATTACTATTTAGTACTGTTCATATTCACTGTTCACATATACTTATTGTTTATATATACGGTACTGTATATATGTACTGTTTATAGACAGTTATTAAATTACATTTCAAAATATAGATCCTGAAGACTGATAATCGAAGACTCGAAACAAGTGAGAATAACAATGTAAAGGTTCAAAAGAGTCTAGGATTGAGGTGGAAGTGATTACCTTACTCCTTGGTATTATTTGAATTTTAATGCTAAATATGTGATGTTTACATTGTTTGAATGCCTAGAAGCATGTTAGGATGTTGATTAAATGATTTGTGAATGACATGAATATATGAATGCTAGATTAACAAAAGTTATATATATATATATATCCATGTTCGGCGTTTACATGTTTTTATACTTTTATGAAATGATTGTCGCCGTATTTATACTTTAGAAAATGATTACGTTATTGTTCAGTGATGTTTTGTACATAATGATATGTTTGTCGATACACAAGCAAAGATAAATTTTGAGTCGAGCCACGTACCATCGCAATGGTCCATGGGGAATCACTATGGGTGCTCTTACGATAAAGAACGATGAGCTTTCCCTTAGTTTCGATGATAAAACTATGGGTGTGATCCTAGTTCTTTGGTGATGGAGCGATGGGTGTAACCCCAGTTCCTGGGTGAGGTACTGGGTGTGCCCCTATCCCATTGGAATCTGGCATATAGTGTTGTTTCTTCGTCTTTTTCGATATGATGAGAGAATACCAGGGTTAGAACCTTCGGTCTAATTAACGACTATTGATAACTAAATGTTAGAAATGGCTAATGAATGAAAAGTGTTTGCATGTGCAGCGTTTGATTTAAATAATGATATTGATGTACTGCGTATGATCCATTGAGCTCTTGAGCTCACCCCACTCACTCTTTTTTAGGTAACTATTGAAGACGTTGCTCCTGCACATAAATATAAAAATATTCGTCCATGATAGTGTGCCTCGTAATATGAGGATATTAGAAAATAAACTGTATTATAGGGCATGTGACCCACTATATGTGATCATGTCAGTTGTCGATCATTAGGACAGACAGTATTTGTATTATCAAAAGTTGGCTATAGAGCCCACAAAATTGTTCATAACTCTGATCATAAATTAATGCCTTCAGTTATTGTGTAATCCCAAGGTTATTGCTATTATGTTTCTAAGCAAGTGTTTTTATACTTTATTTTATACTTTGGGATATGATCTGGTACAACTAACAAATGTGATAGATGATGTAAAGAAAAAGTAATATCCCCAGTTCTCAGATAGAAAGCAGGATTGATTGCACTCGAAAGAAATTACGTCTCAAGCTACGAGACAACCACGTCGCCTATGACGTATGTGATAGACTTGGGAGTTGAGGTATTACAAAGGTGGTATCAGAGCCTGGGCTATATATGCCTTGGGCAAGGATTAGAAAAAAAAATTGGCTAACTAGGCAAGTCTTTTAATTCTAGTTAATATAAACAAGTTGAGCTGATTGAAGAAAAATTATTATTTAATATATATATATATATATATATGCTTTCCAATTGTTTTATTTGGATACAACGACTACAAGTTGAGCTGATAGTGGGTAAGCCTTGTCTCGAGTAAAGCTAAACATTGAAAGAAAGGTGGGTTATCCTGCCCTAGAAAGTGCGATTGCTAAACAGAATTTGGTGTCGCTGCTCGATCTGGAGGTTATCCCACCAGCTCATACGAGTAGTCGAAGTTGAAGAACACACTTATTTTCTACTAAAAAAATAAAATAAGAGGTGGTAATTAAGGGCAAAGAACTTACTACAATTTAAAGTAGATGCCAAAGGTGATATTGAGAATAAACCAATGTTCTCAGTTTGACCAAAGAACCTTTTAACGAGGATTTGAGACCCTAAGTCTAGGGAAGAGACCTTAGGTAGAAACTTGGGTGTTGCTAAGGGTTGCACAGTGGATTATAAATAAAAACTTTTAGGTCATAAGTTAGAGACTGATAACGTGTGAAAACGAAACACTTGTTTGGTCAGGGCACGAGATCGGGAAGATCCTGTATCTTTGGTTTCTATGTGGTATGGGACGCATAGGATTTAGGGATATAGAGGAATCCTGGACTCAGAGAATGATAGACCATGTATGGTGAGTGATTGGTGGCTTTGGACGAACTTGTTTTCCTATGTTTGGCTGGTATGAGACAGTCAAGTGTAGTAGAGCTTGGGAAGCCTTGGACATCGAGACACTTGCGAAATTGTTTAGGTGTAGCTTTGTTCTAGGTGAAAACCTAAGTGGAAGGGGTAGAGTGGTACGGGACACTTGAACTTGAAAGCTTAGAGAGAAGCTTGGAACCTTGTTGTACTAGCTTGATTATATGATTGTGTGTTATGCATGTTTTATTGAAATTAAATCCTATACCCATGCACAAAAAACAAAGTAGAAGCATAAACTATTAGGCCACTGAACAAATCGACGACCTAGAGACTTGAATCTAGAGTCATGATAGTATGAATAATTGATGAGGCAAATCCTGACAGAGTGTTAAATTCATAAATAATGGCTGGAACAAGAAGGTACACTTCTCGATCCACCACCTCTGATGGGAGTGAATAACAAGAACAAGAACTGTCTGCTGGAATGGAGGCTCGGATGGAGGCCATGATGAATAAAATGTCGTAGAGGGTACTAGATCAACTATTGAGGGAACTTCCACAGATAATCTGTAACACCCCAATTTTCGACCGGACTTCCATTCACGTGTTACCTCACGTGTGGATCGTCGCCCGATGAAAATCGAAATGCTACTAAAAATTTTTTGTTCTGTTCAAATCTTTTTCTTTAAAATCAAGTCCATAACCCATAATTCTCAAGTCAATACTTATAAAGATATCCACAACAAGAGAGAAAATCACAATAAATTTTTTTTTTCTGAATAAATCATAAGCAATGCAGCGGAATACTTTTAAAACTATTCATTTAAACCAAAAATTGTTACACAAGGAAAGCCATTGAGAGATAAAACAATCGAAGTTAAACCAATATAAATACATTAAAATAATCCAGTAAAATACATAAAACATGACTTCCAAGTCACCTATCCCGGACGACCTCCCCATGAGGTGTCCAATCAGAGTGTGAGTCTTCTGACGTAAGTCAACATACTCTACGTCCAGGTGTACCTAAAAAATAGAAATGGGAGTGAGCTCGAAAGCTCAGTGGATCGATCCTACGCATCACATGCATTATACAAACTCGATTCAAAACATCACAAATACTTTCAAACATTAGGCGTTCAAACATTGATTTGTTTTAGTCGAGGTCTAAGACCGAAAGAGGGTTGAGATGCCTCTCGATATTCCCTGTGATCCAATCAAATCTCAGAGGATTCCAATAACCCTCTAAAATCAATCGATATTCACATCACAGCCAAAGAGAGCGTACTTACCTAAGCGTCGTATCATCTCCCAAAGACATTGAGCTGTCACAGTCAGCTCCGAGTGGGAATACCTACGATCCGCCTTATGGCTCGACAATCTCAAGCAGTGACATATAGGAGATGCCACCTCGATCCGCTTCAGGCTCGTCGATCGTACCGGTACGTGAATTCTTAATAAACCATCGTCTTATTTTTGTTTTACAGACAGTCTCAAACACATTAGGCGTCATACAATACACTAGAAAATATAGTCCATACTATACTTGCAGACAAGATGCATGGGTAAGCAATAATATCTAGATGCATACGCTTCTAGTCGTGTATGTCATATTTGAGTAAATCTACATACAACATCATGTCATAAACAAATTTCGCATGAATTAATAATTCATAATACCACACACATTATTCAAATAAGCCAAACAGTTTTAGTCCATTTCTTAATAAAATTCTAATAACCTAGAATTATGCACACAAATGCTTTGAATCTTAAATCCATATAATACAGATGAGCAAGGAAGTCACGCCCACTTGATTTCGCCGATCTTCAGGACTCCTTGCTCTCTTGTAAGACGTTCAGTCCTCTGAAATTATAGAATCTGAAATTTAACCCTTAATAAAATTTATGCTTAAGTTAAAAGGATTTCTAAATTTATTATGAAATTTAAATATAAACTTCAACTAATTCAGGTTTATTTTAAAAATTCTAGAATTCCATGAAATCATATTTAATACAATTTCTAAGTCTTTCGAATTTATTAATTTCAAATTAAAAACTTTTATGATTGAATTCCTAACTCATAAGGTTTATTCATTTTTAAATAATTTATTAATATTATAATTAATTTAATTACAAACAAAATAAGACTTCTAAATGTTCTAAGTTTATTTTCAGGGCCTAAGATTTTTTTTATTATTTTCTTATAAAAGATTTTTAAACTCCTAAGCTTTATTTTTCATGTTTTTTTAACTAATTGGATTAAAAAAATCATTAGTGTGTTGGAGAGTTATTTTCCTTTTCAATTTTAATTTAAAAGAATTTTTATTATATCAATTAATCTTCATGTTCAATATGTAATAATTAATCTAAATTTAAAAAATTTATTCAATTTCTAATTTCATTTTGTTTTCACATTTATACACCTAAAATAAATTTCATACTATGTAAAAATGAAAAATCTAAAATATACCTCTCTCCGTCTCCTTTGCGTGAACGACCCCAACAAGGAACATTCTTTGTTGTACGTTGCTCTTCGCCCGGATCTTGTCAACAATATTCGTCATCTTTAAAACACATTCAACACCAAATCTCAAGATGATTTCCAGCAACACAAATCAGAAACTCAAAATATCAAGCCACACACTAGCCATCATCAACCAACTCAGAACCCAAGTTCATCCATATACACATAGAATATAAACTGACCTGAACTTGCAAATGTGATAAAGCCAATTCCACGATGCCCTTTTTAGCGCTGATTCTTTAGCATGTATAAATCAGTTATCTCACCATATGTCTCAAAATAACTCCCAAATGTTGCTTCTGTGACAGTCTGGGGAATTCTGGCCACAATTATTTGAGTAGCTTTCTTTGCAGGAGTTCTCATTTCTTCCTTAGGTGTCGCTGTTTTCATTCCCAGCATTCTGCTGCCAAGGAAGTGCTCACATGCAAGTGCGTTCTGGGCATCCTCGGTTGAAGCAAATGTCACATAACCAAAACCGCGAGATCGGCATGTGGAACGCTCCTTCATCACAATAACATCTTCCAGCTCCCCAAACTTGCTCATGTCCTCTCTTAAACCCTCGGTATCAACATCCCATGGAATACCCAAAACCACGAGCTTCCCCTCCCCTGCTTGGCACTCTGTTTCCTTTTTCATGTGCCGACACAGCAAACACACACACCAGTAGTCATCTTCTCCTTCTTTCATTTCGTTCCTTCATCTAAATCCAGCAGCAGCGTGGCTTCAACATTAACAGCAACGGCAACAGAGTGTCGTTACACTGGTTACTCTTCCTCAGCTAGCAGCAGCAGCTGCTGCCGTCCAAATTTCAGCAACAGCCCCATGCTCTGCTTCACTTCCTGTCTCTGTTCATTTTGCTTCTTCATTTCTTTCTGCTTTCCACGGCCAAAACACACCAAGTCCTCTTCTTCAAGCTCGTGCAGTTGCTCCCACAGAAACCCAGCACGTTGCTGGTTTTCTTCTTCATTCAAACCACTCCACTTGCTGAAATTTCAGCTCTTCTTCTTCATGGTTCAGCAAGCATTCAAATCTGGAAATTTCTGAGTTTTCTCCTCTTCGTCCAGCAAGCTCAAATCACTATCCCATAACACAAATCACGGTCTAGCAAACACATGCACAGATCAACTCACTCCCCTTCTTCGTTCTGTTCCACGATTCACCAGATTCCATTTCGTTCTCTGTTTTCTGGTTTCAACCAGATTTTTTTTTCACTTGATTTCCAGCCCCATCATGAACCAGAGAAGAAGAAATCAAAACCAGAATTTATTGAACGACGCACCATAACGAAAACCAGATTTTGGTTCTTCCTCTTCGGTCGTGCAATGTCCCTAATTCAAGCTTTGAAACGGATTTTCCAGATTTTTTTCTTCTTCCTTATTCCTTCAGTCTTCTCCTTTTTCAATTCTTCAGTTTCAACATTCCCCCAAAATCCAGAAATTTCGACTTTCTTCACCGCCAAATGAGATCTTTTAATTTCCAAAATTTTCGTTTCTCTTCTTTTTTTTTTTTTCGATTTCAAATAATCTAATTCCAAATATTATTATTTTATGTATACATGTTTCTATTAACTTTGGTCCCAAGATAAATTTTCAAGATTTATTTATTTTCTTCATTTATCTTATTTTACTTTTGTGATTGTTTTATTTCATAGGTCTGTCATTGACGCATTCGCAAGCATCGCGGTATTTCATTCATTCTCTAACCCATAATTCTAAGAGTATATTTAATAAACACTATTTTTTTCTAACTAATTCAACTAATATCGATTGTCAATTTATTATTTTATTTATTTTATGACTACTTGCGACGTGGCATGATCACTAAGTTACGGGGTGTTATATAATCCCTCAGATGGCTCCTCAGCCTCAAGTACTTGAACCGATGCAGGTTCAACAGACGAAACCTGTGGTTCAAGATCCTGAACATCAGAGGGCTCAAGAAAATTTGGAAGATGAGAAACAAAGGAAGATGCCGATAAAACTACAAAATCTTAGCCCTCCTTCCTTTGATGGTACTACAGATAGCATCTCAGCGGACCACTGGTACCAAGAGATGAAAAAAATTCTCAATGTACTGAAGGTAACTGGGTCAAGACGGGTGGCACTGGCCATGCACCATTTCAAAGGACCAGTCAGAAGTTGGTGGTGTATGATGAGGATGGACCCTAACACAAATGTTGATGATATGAGTTGGGAGAACTTTACAGAGATCTTCTATGAAAACTTTTTTTGGAAGTGACTTTGAACAAACTACAGGAGGACTTTGTTCGACTAAATCAGAGGGATATGACCGTAGCTGAATATGAGAGGAAGTTCACTAAACGGGTCAAGTTCTCACTAGATCTGATCAGGGAAGAGAAAAGGAAGGCCAATCGATTCGCACAAGGTCTCAAGATAGAGATTTGAAAGATAGTAACGACTTTGGGTCTAAAGACTTACAAAAACGTCGTGGGAAAGGCTCTAATATTAGAACAAGAACTCAACTTGGAACAAAGGTTGAAGGGGAAGAATAAGAGGCCCGGGAATGAAAATGATCAAGGGGCTCAAAAGAAAAGTAAGAATAGTTTGAATGCTAATCAGCGGGATGAAAACAAAATGCCTCAATTGCAAAACCGACGCAAAACGGAAGAACAATTAGAGTTGGCCAGACGTCAAGGGTGGTGTTTCAACTGCAATCAGCGATGACACCTAGTGAAGTTCTGTCCCACGAAAACCCAGATGAGACAACAGCAACAACCTCTGAATTGTCAAGGTGGAGAACAGATTGTAGTCCTCAACAACAACTGCCTCAACAAAATAACACCCAAAGGCAAAATCAAAATCAGGGTTGGGCGCAAAACCTGAACCAAGGGCGTGGGTAAAACCAAGTTAGAATATTTGCCATCGCTGATGCCCCTGAAGACCAAATTCCTATTGTTGAAGGTACATTCTTGTTATTTAACATTGCTATAAAAGTTTTGTTTGATTCAGGTGCCACTAAATCATTTGTGTCAAAAGAACTTGTTAGGAGATTACAACTAGTGGCATATATATCACTAGAACCATTACATGTGTCCACTCTTACAGGAGACACTGTAGTTACTCGGAAAGTTTGTACATGTGAATTAAGATTTGGAAACAAACTAGTAACTATCGACCTTAGATTATTACCTTTTCAAGGGTATGATGTGATACCAGGTATGGACTGGTTGACTCAACACCAAGCTCAGATCGATTGCCCAAGACGAAAAATCACATTAACTCTACCATCCGAAGAGTTAGTAAAAGTCAATGGGGATATGCAGAGACTACCTCGGAATCCTATGACAGCCATGTTACATTGTCTAAAATAGAGTGATGATTTCAAACAATTGCTAGAAGATGATATTAGATCTGGAAAACCTAAGAAGATTTTGGAGATACCTGTAATACGGGAATATGCAGATGTATTCCCAGATGATTTACCTGGACTACCACCACACAAGGAGGTAGAGTTCAAAATTGAACTTTATCCAGGCACAAACCCTATAGCTATTCCTCCTTATTGAATGACACTAGTAGAACTAATTGAACTCAAGACACAGTTGGATGAACTCCGTGAAAAGGGATTCATTCGACTTAGTGAATCACCATCGGGAGCTCCAATATTATTTGTGGAAAAAGAAAGACAGATCGATGAAGTTGTGTGTCGATTATCGAAAATTAAATTTAGTAACCATAAATAACAGGCATTTTTTGCCAAGGATAGATGATATATTTGATCAATTGAGGAGAGCTACTTATTTCTCTAAGATTGATCTTAGATCATGCTATCATTAGTTGAGAATTCGAGAGTCAAATATAAACAAAATAGCCTTTAGAATGAGATACGAACACTTTGAGTTCACCGTGATGCCCTTTGGTTTGACCAATGCCCCAACAACATTCATGGATTTAATGAACCGAGTGTTTGAACAATATCTTGACCACTTTGTGGTAGTATTCGTGGACGACATCCTGATTTACTCAAAAACAGAAGTTGAACACTTGGAATACTAACGAATTGTGTTGGAAACCGTTAGACGTCACCAATTGTAACACCCCGACCCCCGCATTCTTTGATTTGAGCATTGGACTTAACCATCATTCCTTTTGACGGTGGACTTAACCAATTGGCGGTTTGGGTCATGTTACTTTACAAGTGACACACACTTGATTTTCTATTTTTCAATACCTCATGCCTTAGAATAAATTCAATAGTACAAATTCACATTTAATAAAATCAAGGCAATTAAAGGTAAAGAAAAATTCAACTTCTTTATTAATAAAAGAAAGTACATAACTTTGTAAGGTAAACTAGTACATTGTTGATCAAAGAGACTCATAATCTCAAAATAAAAATACTAACTTTCAGCGAAAGTCTTAATCAAAATTGGGCAACATGCCCTTACATTAAAAGGAAACTTTCAAGAGAATGAAAACTTGCTAAAACAAAAACTATCTAATTTTTATAGCCTTCATAATTTAATTTCTTGAAAAATAAGAGAGGAAGGGGTGAGCACATAGCTCAGTAGATCTTTATCAAACAACCATTTTTCAACTCAAAACAATAGCACATCCATAATTTAAACAGTTGCATACATTAGGCGTTTCAAACAACCAATTGTTTAAAGTTGTAATTTATACCAAAAGAGTTTCTCAACCCTTGATGTTTTTCACTAAGTGCCTCCTTAGAGTGAAATGTGGCATCACGTAGCCAATTCCATTGGACTTTTGGACTTCAAGGGAGCTTACCCACCAACAAACACTTAGGTCAAAAAAAATCATATTGGCATACCATATGAAAAGAACATCCATAGCAACCCACATGTGTGCTATGATGGTACGTGGTTATTATTACCATCATCTTTGTTAAGTCACATATTCTAGAATCATAAAATAAATTTCAGAACATGAGACTAAAATAAATAAATTCAGCATATAATCAAACTGAAAATTCAATCATGGAACACTCAAAATCATGCATCACATATTAAAATAAAACCTAAACATGATATTAGGCATGACATGATTAATATGCATGCATAAATTTAAATATGAATCAAATCTAAATTGAAAATTATTTTAGAATGCTAGAACTGAAAATATTTTGATTTTAAAACCATATACACAATGAACATGCTAGAACTTAGAATAAGAAAAATGGGTGTTTAAGAAATCACTTCCACCTTTTGACGCTTTCTTTTGAAATTTCGGCAGCAATTCCCCCACGTACTAGTGCCCACGAAGATCACCCAACTCAATTTCTCAATTCAAGAGCTTCTCACACACACAAGAAGGGAAGATGGGAGGTGCCAAGAAGAAGACTTTAAAAAAACAAGAGGAGCATTCAACTCTTATTCTTTGGAATGAATGAAATTGGGGGCCTAGGGGGGTTTATATAGATTTTTCAAGAGAAGAAAATAGAAAGTTTTGTGTCTTTCTATGAATAAAACACTCTAATTCTACCAATTTTCATAGTTTCTATTTTTTTGGAGCAAAAAGAGTATTTTCGGATTTTTTTCTAGATTTTAGAAATATTTTTCAGAATTTAGAAACTATTTTTTTGGATTTTTCGGATATTTTTTTGTATTTTTTTTATTAATTTTAACATATTTTTTGTAATTTATAATTCGACTTAATTCTAGGTCCTAAGATTTTTCTCGAGACACGCATTCAGATCTAAGCATCACCTTTGGATTAATCTCCGATAAATCAACGGGATTTGGATTTTTGATCATAGTCGTTGGATTTCCTCGAGCGCGTCAACGATCGTGATCTTAATCAAAACGGCTTTGATCTGGACCGTCCGATCTTCCTCGATCACGATGTGCGGTCCGATTTCGTGATCAATGAAACTCTTTCTGGCCGTTTGATATTCCTCGAGTTACGCATGCAGATTTCTGGCGGTTCGATCTGGCTGATTCGATGCTCTCGTGCATACGTGCGGACTTGATCTTGGCCGTAGGATGCTAATCCAGATTACAGATCTATGGTTCACAGCATTTTGAGTTTGTTTTTGATTTTTCAACCCTATTCTTACTTTCTTTTCGGATTTTTTTCCACATCTTGACCCCAATTGACTTTCTAATCCTGATTTCATCAAAAATTGCACATATCCTTGTGTTTTTGACCATAATATCCCATTTTATGCATTATAATCATATTTTTTTCTTTCAAAAATCCACTAAATTGATTTTTATTCCTCACTTAGGTAACTAGGACATGCCAAATTTTTTATTCATCAATTTTGTATAATTTTCTAAGTAAAAATAAGAATTTCATATAAAATTTTCTAGATGTTACAACCTACCCTCCTTAGAAAAATTTTGTCCTCGAAATTTGTAACATGTTTAGGTGTTCTTAGTGAACAGATGCGGGTACTTGGTCTTCATTTCACTCTCTAGCTCCCAGGTAGCCTCTTCCATCTCATGATGCTTCCACAGTACTTTAACTAAAGGAATATCCTTAGTCCTCAGATTTTGAACCTAGTGATCAAAGATTTTCACCGCTGTTTCCTCGTAGGTAGCATCATCCTGAATGTTCACTTCCCAGTGGATGATGTGAGAGGAGTCAGGTTCGTAGTTTCTCAACATAGAGACATGAAATACGTTATGAGTTGAAGTCATCCGGCTTGGTAGATCCAACTCGTAAGCACATTCTCCGATTCTTCTAAGTATGTCAAAGGGTTCGACAAACCTCAAAGATAACTTCCCTTTGAATACGAACCTTTTAATACCCTTCTAAGGACTGACTCTCAGGAATACTTTGTCCCCAACTTGGAACTCTAATAGTCTTCTCCTTTTGTCAGTGTAGCTCTTTTGACGACTCTGTGCAACAATTAGTCTCTTTTGTATTAACTTGACCTGGTTGCTCGTTTCTTCTACCATGTCTGGCCCAGTTAATATTTGATCTTCAATTTCAGCCCAACAGGTAGGTGATCTGCAGGGTCTTCCATAAAGAGCTTCGAATGGAGCCATTTTTATGCTTGCCTGATAACTGTTGTTATAGGCAAACTCCGCCAAGTGTAAGTACTTGCTTCATTTTCCCTTGAAGTCTAGAACGCAAACCCTCAACATATCTTCCAAAATCTGGATAACTCTCTCAAACTGACCATCCGTCTGAGGGTGAAATGTTGTACTCATGGTGAGCTTAGTACCCATCTCCTTCTGTAGACTCTGCCAGAATTGTGAAGTGAAACGAGAGTCTCTGTCAAACACAATAGACTTGGGTACACCATACAGTCTGACGATTTCTTTCACATAGATTTCTCCCAGCTTGCTGACTTGGTCTGTGGATCTGATTGGCAAGAAATGGGCCACTTTGGTGAGACGATCCACTATCACGCAAACAGTGTCTTCTCCTTTTTGGTTCATGGGTAAACCATTAATGAAGTCCATGGCAATGTTATCCCACTTCCATTCAGGGATTGGGAGTGGTTGTAACATTCCAAAGGGTTTCTGGTGTTCTGCTTTCAGTTGTTGGCATGTTAAGCACTTAGAGACATGCTTAGCCACGTCCCTCTTCATTCCTCTCCACCAGTAGGTTTTTTTGAGGTTCTGGTACATCTTGTCCCTGCCTGGGTGCATGGTATACTTAGTTTGATAGGCTTCATCAAGTATAATCTGCTTACTCGGTCCATTCTGAGGTACATATAGCCTTTCCCCGAGCCTTAGGATATCTTCAGCATCTAACCTAAAGTTAGTATGCTTTCTTTATGTAACTCCTTCAATCAAATTGGTAAGCTATTTGTCTTGTCTCTGTTCATCCTTGATCTGGTGCAAAAGATCTGGTTGACAAGACATAGTGCAGAGGTGGGCTTGCTTTTCATTTAGGGTCACACCCAGCCTAAAATATTCAATCAACTGGTACATTTGGCCTTTGTCTTCCTCCTGCTTGTTGAACTTCCTACTCAAAGCATCGGCCACCACATTGGCCTTCCCTCGATGGTAGTGTAGTTGAAAATCATAATCTTTCAAGAATTCCATCCATCTTCGTTGCCTAAGGTTCAACTCCTTCTGGGTGTAGATGTACTTCAAGCTCTTGTGATCTGAAAACAGCTCAAATTTCTCTCCATAAAGGTAGTGTCTCCAAATCTTCAGGGCAAACACAATGGCCGCTAGCTCTAGGTCGTGAGTAGGGTAATTTCTCTCATGGACCTTTAGTTGTCTCGAAGCATAAGCGACTACTTGTCTTTCCTGCATCAACACTGCTCCAAGCCCACTCAGCGAAGCATCAGTATAGAGTATGTAAGTAACACCAGGAATTGGGGTGACTAGAACAAGAGCCGTAGTTAATCTTGTCTTCAGTTCTTAGAATGACTGTTCACATTTCTCATCCCATTGGAACTTAACTCCTTTTCTGGTCAACTTTGTCATAGGTTCTGCCAACTTGGAAAAGTCCTTAATAAACCTTCTGTAGTAGCCTACCAAGCCCAAGAAACTTCTGATTTTTGTTACTGTCTTGGGTTGTTTCCAGTTCATAGCAGCTTCCACTTTCTTCGGATCCACATAGTGCCTTTTGCTGATACAATGTGGCCAAGGAACTTGACAGTTTCCATCCAGAACTCGCACTTACTAAATTTAGCATATAGTTGGTTCCTTCTGAGAGTTTCCAGCACGATCCTCAAGTGTTCTAGGTGTTCAGCTTCTTACTTAGAGTAGATTAGGATATCATCCACGAACACCACTACAAACTGGTCAAGGTACTGTCTGAACACTCAGTTCAGCAAATCCATGAAGGTAGTCAGGGCATTGGTCAAACCAAATGGCATCACGGTGAACTCGAAGTGTCCATATCTTGTCCTAAAGGCAGTCTTGTTTATGTCAGACTCCCTGATTCTTAGCTGATGATAATTCGACCTAAGATCAATTTTAGAGAAATGAGTGGTTCCTCGTAATTGATCAAATAGGTCGTCAATCCTTGGTAAAAGATATTTATTCTTTACTGTAGCTTGATTCAACTTCCGGTTGTCGACACACAGTCGCAAGGAACCATCCTTCTTCTTCACGAACAACACTGGAGCTCCCCAAGGTAATTTACTCGGCCTGATGAAACCTTTCTCCCTGAGCTCATCCAGTTGAGTTTTCAGTTCAATTAGTTCTGCTAGCGTCATCCTATAAGGAGGCATGGTTATAGGGTTGGTTCCAGGGTAAAGTTCGATCTTGAACTCTAACTCTGTAGTAGGTGGTAGTCCGGGTACGTCATCTGGGAACACATCCTCATACTCACTGTAACACCTCGAAGTTTTTAAACGCACACAACTCGAAAATGAATTTTTAAAAATTATGAAATAAATATTAAAATGTGTGAAAACGTGATTTAAATGACTATTATATGGTATGGTAGGGAAATAAAATAAGTTTAGATGTTTAAAAATGGGAAAAATGTTGAAAATGCATGAAAAAATTGGGTACCATGCTGGTGACCACGGTCACCAGAGAATGACCGCGGTCATCAATGCAAAATCTTGAAAAAATTAGGTCACTGTGGTGACTGCGGTCCTTAAAGTGCCGACCGCGGTCATTACGCGAAATTTAAACAGTTTGGAGCCCTAAATTCGTCATTTCACGCACAGAAATTCTCCAGTTGATCCAGAGTTCCAGAGAGACGATCCAGAGCTGATTCAAGGAAGAGCTAAGGGTCTAAGGTAGGAATCTGAACTTTTAAATCA
>JAJIYU010009730.1:0-16799 GCA_030144865.1 Tinospora cordifolia | reverse complement strand
GGATGTGCTATTGTTTTGAGTTTGAAAAATGGTTGTTTGATAATGATCCACTGAGCTATGTGCTCACCCCTTCCTCTTTTTTTTTTCAGGAAATTAAATTATGAAGGCTATGAAAATTAGATAATTTTTTATTTAGCAAGTTTCTATTTTCATAAAAGTTTCCTTTCAATATAAGGGTATGTTGCCCAAGTTTTAAGACTTCCGCTGAAAATTGATTTTTAATTTTGAGTTTATGAATCTCTTTTGATAAACAATGTAATGATTATTCTTGAATTAGAAAGCTATGCACTTTCTTCTTTTATTAATAAAGAAGTTGAATTTTTCTTTACCTTTAATTGCCTTGATTTTCATTTGTACTATTGAATTTACTCTAAGGCAAGTGGTATTGAAAAATAGAAAGTCAAGTGTGTGTTGCTTGTAAAGTAACACCGGCCCGACCCGCCAATTGGTTAAGTCCACCATCAAAACAATGGTGGTTATGTCCAAACTCAAAGAACGCGGGGGTTGGGGTATTACACTCTGGCCGTTCTATTGTGACGATCCAGTGCTCTCGTACTTATATGCAGTTCTGATCGTGGCCTTCAGATCATGATTTAGATTTCACATCTATGGTTCACAGTATTTTGAGTTTATTTTTGATTTTTCAACCGAATTTCTTGCTTTTTTTTTGGATTTTTGCCAAATCTCGATCCTGATTTACTTTCTAATCCTGTTTGCATAAAAAATTGCACATATGTGCCAAGTATGTTTGGCTATGATATCCCATTTTATGCATTATAATCATATTTTCTCTTCCAAAAATCTCTTAAATTGATTTTTATCCCTCATTTGGGTAACTAGGACTTGGCAAAATTCTCATTCGTCAATTTTGTATAATTTTCTAAGTAAAAATTTAATTTTCATATGAATTTTTTGAGATGTTACATTAATTGAGTGTTCTCCAATTGTCTTTGAGTGCTAGACATGTTGAAGAGGAGAAACTCTGCTAAAATTTTAGTAATCTTCAAGTTAAGGTGGAAGTGACTTCTAAAACCCCCTCTTTTCTTCTTCAGATTATTACATTTTAATTGCATGTTTA
The DNA here is from genome assembly GCA_030144865.1 of Tinospora cordifolia. NCBI lineage: Eukaryota > Viridiplantae > Streptophyta > Magnoliopsida > Ranunculales > Menispermaceae > Tinospora > Tinospora cordifolia. The sequence goes on along the minus strand of JAJIYU010009730.1, from coordinate 15,721 downwards.
AATTTCATAAGTCATTCATGTTTCAATTTCAAAATTTTAATAATGATTTCAGTTTTAATTTGGTACATGAGTATGATTTAAGCATTCATGAATCCAGCCCATGCCTCGTACCATGTTTAGGTTTATTTCACTGTATGATGCATAGTTTTGGATGATTTATGCTTTGATTTTCAGATTTCTATATTCTGAAATTTGTTTCTCTTATTTTATGATTCTTGAATATGAGATTTGAGATGATGATGATTAATAACCGTGCATCATCGTAGTGAACATATGGGTCACTATGGATGTTCTTTTCATTGGATTAGTCCACATAGTGTAAAAAATGAAAACACTTGATGGCGGGTAAGAGGTCCTAAGTCCAAAAGTCCAATGAAATGGGCTAAGAAATATCTTTTTCACTCTAAAGAGGTATTTTGTTAAGAACATCAAGGGCTTTGAAAACTATTTTGGTCTGAGTCACAAATATACACAAAATGTTGCTTGAATCGCCTATGGGCAAGTGCATGAATTATGGATATATTTTTAGTGTGAATTTTAAAATTGGTTGCTTGAAAAGGATCCACTAAGCTATGTGCTTACCCTTCCTCTCTTATTTATTAGGAAATTTATTTGCATGAAGATTGTGAATATTAGTTAAGCCTTTTTCTTAAATTTAGAAAGTTCTTAATTTATATGTAAGGGCATGTTGCCTAAGTTTTGAATATTCCGTTGTACTAGTTTCCTTTTTAGATTGAGTTATGTATTCTACTTTATTAAATTAAAAAAGTTTACGAATTTCTTTTATCTCTTGTATTATTGCCTTTCTAATTTAATTCCTAAATTTGAGTTAAGTACTCTTAAATTCTATGAAGGCATGAGATAGTTGAAAATAAATGTCAAGTGTGAGTCACTTAAATTGTAACATAATACCAGCCTAATCTACCTACATGGTTAAGTCCACTGTCAAAATAGTGTTTATGTCCAACTAAAGAAAGAATACAGTGATTAGGGTGTTACATTCCCATTCCCAATTCTTTGGACGTTGAGCATAGATAGGATAGTGAGTACATTATCAAACTTGGTGGATGCAAGATCATGAGACTCAATGGATGTAGCTTGGACACTTTATAAGGAAGTCCAATCTCGACCCCAAAACGAGAGCATAGAAACTTTTCATTCTTGGTTTTTCTCTTTGGTTGGCCCTTAGTTCATGGAATTTTCTTGGTTTTTTTGTATGTTTCCTCATTGAAAGTTTCTATTTTATTGGGGTGGTGGCTAGGTTTGCTCATGACCTATTTCTAATCTAGGTTTTATTCAAAAAATGTCTAGGGTTAGGGTTATGTGAGCATGGGACATCTTTGGGTGTATGTAGCTTAGGGTACACATGATCATTTTAACTTAGCACATGGAATCAACCTTCATGGTTTCTGAACAAGATATGGACAATTTGCTTGTGTGTCTAGGGTGTGATGCACACGATCAATGTATGCTCTCTCATGTGACTTGCATATGCTTAGGTGTGTTTACTCACTTTTGGGTTCACATGAATTAAAAAAAAATTCATAACTTTCAATTGGCTAGGTTTTTCTCCATTTTCTTTCCTAATTCTTCATTCCTTGATTCATACCAACTAAATGAACTCTTAATTGGGCAAATGACATGAATTTTTGATGCCTGGCCATTTGAGTTGTCTACTTCATTTCATTTCATTTTGTTCCCTTTTCTTAAATTTCACTCCCCTGATTGGTGTTTTGAAACTTGCTAATTGATTATAGAAATGAATTGGACTTCATTTATTATTTCATTTCATTTAATACAAAATTTTAGGGTATTACAAATGTTTATATCTAGTTTACATACATGATTATTGTACTTTACACTTAATAAAAGATTGATTAAGATTCTAACCACAAACCAACGCAAGCAGTGATTTCTTCATATGTGTTCCAACCTAGATTCTAACCATATACTAGCGTAAGGATTTCTTCGTGTGTGTTCCAACCTTAGACCAAACATATTGAACCTCTAATTTGGAATTAGGCGTCAAGATTGACCCTGGAGTGAACTAGACTTCTAGAGTGATCCCACTTCACTAGTAAGGGTTTGAGTTTCTAGAGTGATCTCTCTTAGACTCGAAACACAGAGGGTGAACCCCTTTCGGTCTTAAATACAACTGTGAAAGTGCTTCGAATTTATGTCTTATATGTTGAACTAATGATTCAAATATTTTGAATGATTCAATTAGCTATGAGCTTAGCCCTCCTTTTGCTAATCTTTTATGGAATTAATAAACAAGAGTACAAGGGAGTCACTTAGAATATTTTCTTTAGATTTTATTAAATTGTTGGGCATGTTGGCCTAATTTACTTTATTCAAGTATTGAAATTATTTCTACTATAATAAACACAAAGGCTATGTAATTTTTGAATTTTGAATTTATTAATGATATTGATTTGTTTTATTTGAATATTTTTCAATATTCTTCCTTTATGAAATATATGCATCAGTTAATGTTACTCAGAAGGTCTTAATGATTTGGGAAGAGAAAGAAAAGATATTAACATAACACAAGCCTGCCTCTAGGGTGGCCCAAGTAAAGAGAAAAATATCATCAGATGATGTGAGCCAAGGGATGGGAGGTGTGGTGTTACAAAAGTGGTACCAGAGTTCAGTTAGTAGATGTACTAGGCAAGAGTTGGAAAGAGTTGACTCATCAGGTAAGACCTTTACTTGAGTTAACTTAGAATAACCTATCTTGTAATACCCTGAAATCTCTGTATTTAATTAAATAAAATTCAAGATCAATTTAGTTAAATTGGATGCAAAATAAAATTGGCCTCATTTTGGGGCTAAATTTGGCATGTTCCAAAACTCTCATTTAATGACCCATAGGGACCCAAAAAAAAAATTGAAATGAAGTAAGGTGACATGAACCAACTGATGGGACAACATATCCAAAAATTAGAACAATTAATCAAGGTTAGAGTCTTCATTTGTCGAACACCCTTCAGGGGATCGAAATTAGAAAAGAATTGACATTTAGAGTACTTCGGGGGATCAAAACCCGAAATAAAATAGAACTATATGAACTAAAAAAATGAATCACAAATCCAAAAATTAGAACAATTAGCAAAGATTTAAATTTTCATTTTCCTAGTAACTTCAGTAGGTCGTACATAAGGAAAGTTTTTGAGGGAAAACCACCTTGTGCTAAACCATACTATAAAATTTGCATTAGCTTCATGTGATTCCAAAACTATAGGTTATAAATCATAATTCCTTCTAAATAAGGAGCTATTAATTTTTATTTGATTTTTGAGAACCCATGAAGTCATGACTACCCTAAGCATGTGCAAGTCACATAGGTGGAACACTATGATCATGTGTACCCTCATCTTACCCGAAGCTCCATGGGACATTTCCTTTATTTGAGTTCATGTAGAATGATCCCACGTCCCATGAAAAGGATCAGGTATGACACCCCTATGAGACATCCCACTTAGTATTAAGAAACCATGAAAGAGTGATTCCATATGCACCATGATGTGATCATATACACCATGCTCTACACACCAAAAACATCCCAAATGATTCAAATTAAAAGTTTCTAATTCAAGAATAGAAGTTGCTGAAAAATATTTCTAAGCACCCAAGCAACAAGATTAGAAGTTTCTAATTTAGGAATAGAAGTTGCTAAAAATTGTGTCTAAACACCTTAGGAACAAGATTAGAAGTTTCTAATTCAATTAAAGATTGCCAAATCTTGTTGATTTGGTGTGCATAGGAAAAACAATCAATTACCAAAATATATTGGAAAGTTGCCTTGCTCAAAATATCACACCTAGATTAACTTCCAAACAAAGTATAGTAAGTATTTTAAATCCTTTTTGTGTTCAAACGTAAATAGGAAACCAAATAAAGCTTATATCTTGTGTTTACACCAGGAATCAAAAACCAAATTAGCCCACATTCTAAATCGTGTGCATACTCAATATATGCATTCCAAAACATACCCATGGAGTAATGGAAAGGTTTCCTAGTGTGATTATGCATAAACCATCCTCTAGTGCTCATGAAACACTATATAAACCCCCCCATGCTCTCACTCTTCTCATCCAAAAGCAAAGAGTTGACACTTTCTTCTTTCTTTGTTCTAAGCCCTCTTATTGACATCTCTTCTCACTTCTCTTTTCTCTTTTGCATAAGAAGCTCTAATTTGTGATACCCTAAATTCTTTGTACTCAATTAAATGAAATTTATCATTTATTCAGTGAAATTTAGGTGCAGAATGAAATCGAGCTCATTTTAGGGCTAAATTTGGCAGGTTCCAAAACTCTCAATTAGTGCCCCTTAGGGACCCAAAATAACTTGAAATGAAGTAAGATGACATGAACAAACTAATGGGACAACATATCTAAAAATTAGAATAATTGGTCAAGGTTAGGGTTTTCATTTACCAAACGACCTTCAAGGGGTCCAAATTAGAAAAAAATTGTCATTTAAAGTACTTCAGGGGATCAAAATGACTCAAAACAAAAATGGAATAGCATGAACTAACAAAATGAATGAAATATTCAAAAATAAGAACAATTGGCTAAGATTTGAATTTTCATTTGCCTAGTGATCTTAATAAGTCTTAAATATGGAAAGTTTTTGAAAGAAAATCACATAGAGCCAAACCATACCTTAAAATGTGCATTAGGTTCATGTGATTCCAAAACTATAGGATATATAAATTATAATTACATGTAAATAAGGAGATATCAATTTTTATTTGATTTTTGTGAACCCATGAAGTCATGGCCACCCCCACTTGATTAAGTATGCCCACACCCACTTAAGCGAAAATCGGCCCAACCACATACATATGTGTGTGCACACATGTGAGTAACCCTATTTAGATAGTTTCTTGGAACCAAGATGAGCATCTTTGACTATTATATGGTGTCCCTTCAAATTTGATACTGTACACCCATACTTTATGTCCAAAAAATAACAAAATGGGAAAGTATTCCTTGTGTGTTTGCGTGATAAGCAAGGAAGGAAACCAAAAAGAAAAGTTGCCATGAGCACATAGGGGATGTCCTATTTGAATTAGAATATGATTTAAACCTCTTTTGTGTTCACACATAGTTAGGAAACAAGATTATACTCATATCTTTTGAATTAGAAAGCCATAGTGGTCCCACTTGCCAACCATGAGCACACTTGCCCTCTTTATACAAACCATCCCCTTTATGTATAGAAACTTGCAAAATTTTTGTGAGCTGCCCAAGGCTGCCCTATGACGTCCCACATGCTCTCATGAACAACTATATAAAACCCCCTTGCTCACTTTCATCTCATCCCAAAGAAAAAAGTTGACACTTCCATCTTTGTTTATTCTAGCCCTCTTCTTAACACCTCTTCTCACCCACTTTTCTCTCTTGTGTGAGAAGTTCTTATTTTAATATTTTAGAGAGTTGTTGAAGTAGTCTTGTTTGTGGTTTAAAGTTTTGAAAGTGGTTAATAAGGCGAACCTCTGCCGAATTCAACAAAAACTCATATTAAGGTGGAGGCGATTTTCTTAAACTTCTACTTTGCTATTTTAAATTTCTAGCATGTTCATGCTTGTTTAAATTCTAATTTTCAGCTTTCTTATTTTAGTTTTAGCATGTTTAATCATATTTTAATTTTAGTTAGCATGTTTTTATGTTTTAATCACTCATGTGAGCATGCCATACTTAGAATTCATGTTTAGGATTTAATTCAATGTCTCAAGCATGCGATGTAATGTTTTCATGCTTTCTTGGTTGTTTAAAATTATGATATTTACATTTTGAATTTATTTTATGATTATGTGATTCTTAAATATAAGAAATTGAAGATAAAAACCACCTACTATTATAGTGATCCGTACGGGTGCTATGGGTGTTCTTAACACGTACTTGGAGTGTGTGGTTGCGGGGCACAACTAAGAGATACTTGGTATGTGGCATCCAATAAAAAGTGACAAAGAAATGACTTTCCACTTTAAAGAGAGGTATCTAAATTAAGAACATCAAGGGAGTAGAATCGCTTTTAGTCTTAATGTCAGTTACAACCAAAAGGTTGCTTGAATCACTTAAGGCATGAAGGTGTTTGAATTTGGATGTGCTATTCATTTGAAATAGTAACTTAGTTGTTTAATGAATGATCCACTGGGCTATGTGCTAACCCCTTCCTTTTATTTTTCAAAAAATTTTCTTGAATCACGAAGGCCATGGATATTAGATTATTTCTAAGTTTTGAAAGTTCTATTTTAAGGGCATGTTGCCTAACTTTTGAATTTAAGACTTCCGCTAAAATTTATTTAAGTTTTGAGAGTTATGTACTTGAGTTTTGATTTAAGGATGTAACTTTGTTTATTTTATTTGAATAAATAAAGAGTTTGAAGTATTCCTTTATTTAATTACATAGCCTTATTGAATTAAAATTTAATACATTGTGATATATCCATGAACGTTTTCAATAAGTGTTTAAATAAAAGAATTGAGATGTAAGTTGTGTACTTGTAAATGTAACATTGGACCCAACCTGCCTTGTGGTTGAGCTTGAATATGTCTCTTGGGGGTTGGTGTGTTACAAAGGTGGTATCAGAGCCTAGGCATTAGTTTTTTGACCAAAATTAGAATGTTTCCTCTGACACTGAAGGTAGTATCAGTGCCTAGGCTTTAGGTGCCTTGGGCTATAGTTAGAAAGTCAATCAGTGGCTGCTTGACTAGAATTAGAAACTCAAATTAGGGTTTTACTTTGAATTGAATCGAATTTTGAATGCCATCGGCTAGAATTAAAAAGTCGATCATTGGCCGTTTGACTAGAATTCGAAACTCAAATTATGATTTCATTTGGAATTGAATTGAATCTTGAATGACCTACCTTCTATTTTTGAAATTGAAAAAAATTTTAGAAAGTGTTTCCAAAAAGGAAGCATATGTTTTTGAAATGTTTTGTTTGGATACAAAGACTACAAGTTCAGCTGATAGTGGGTAAGCTTTGTCCCGAGTAAAACTAAACATTGAAAGGGAGGTGAGTTATCTCGCCCTAGAAAGCGTGGTTGCTAAGCAAACTGCAATTTCGCCGCTCGATCTAGAGGTTGTCACACTAGCTTATACGAGTGGTTTGAGTTGATGAACACCCTTACTTGCTATAAAAGAAATTTAGAAGTTAAAAAATTAGGGCAAGAAACTGTTTCGAAGTCAAAAAAGATGCCAAAGGTGGTGTTTAAACTAGACAGAGGTTATAAGTCAACCAGTTTGAAACCATGGGTCTTGGGGATTGACCTTAGGTAGAGACATGGGTGTAGCCATGAGTGGCACAGCGGATTAAAAACATAAATCTCTAAGACATATGCTAGAGACTGAAATTTGTTTGAAAATAGAAAATTGTTTGATCAAGACATGGGACCGGGAAGCTTCTATATCGTTTGGTTTCTATGTAGTATAGGATGCATGGGAATTTGGGGATATGTAGGAAGCCTGGGCTTGGAGAATGATGGACCATGTGTGGTGAATGATCTGTAACTCTGGCAGAATAGGTTTCTCTATGCTCGCTGGTATGGGACGATGGAGTATAGTGGGCTCGAGAACCTTAAGTGGAAGCTTTGAACCTTGTTGTGCTAGCTTGATTGTATGATTGTCTGATATGCATGATATAATATTGAATTGCTTTATGACCAAATCCTATATCCATGCATGAAAAGAACCTAGATGAAAAACCTTTAGGCTACTGAAGATGAAGCAAATACTGATGACCTACTCGATTTGTAAACAATGGCTGGGACAAGAAGGTACGCTACTCGATCTACCACCTCTGATGAAATTGAGAAATGGGAACAAGAATTGCCTGCTTGATTGGAGGCATAGATGGAGGCCATGATGAATGAGATGTCGTAGAGGGTGTTGGATCAACTATTGAGGGCACTTCCACAAATAATCCCTTAGGTGGCTCCTCAGCCACAAGTACCTGAACCCGCTCAAGTTCAACAGCCAACACCTATGGCCCAAGATCCTAAACGTCAAAGGGCTCAGGAGGGTTTGGAGGATGAGAAACAGAGGAAGATGCTGATAGAGCTACAGAAGCTCCATCCTCCTTTATTTGATGGGACTACTGATTACATCTCGGCGAACCACTGGTACCAAGAGATGGAGGAAATTCTCAATGTACTTAAGTGTAATAACCCAAAATTTTGTCAAATAATTACAGATAAACAAGTTTAATGAAATTAAATGAAATATGTAAAGTAAATCAATTTTAAAAATTTTAAGAAATTTATGGGTGCAAATGAAGCCTTAATTTGATATTTAAATGAAAATTTCAATTAAGTAGAATTAGTTATGAAATTTAAAGAACTTAATTATGGGTTGGTTGTGACAGCTAGGCTTCTGTGGTAGTGATAGTGCGACACAATTGGTAATAACATGACAATGTTCGTACGAATTTATGATTATTTTTGAATGATATGTGTGTTAAATACTACATATTATAGGAATATGTATATAGAAAAACTTACATAATTGAATAAAAATGTAGTATGCTTATATTTATGTAAAATAAATATAACATCATGTAAGTATCAATTTATAATTACATAAATAATGAAATGAATATGTAAATAAAAATATATGAAAATGAAGAAATGGAAAATGTAGATTATTTAATTATTGACATTAAAAATATCAATGAAATAGAAAAAATATATAACAAATTCAATATTAAAGAAATAGAAAGGAGAGAATATTAGAAAATTAATAAAATGGAAGTACTTGTGCAATAAACCATGTTTACATCAATTAGAAAGTATATAATTAGCAAATTTCGGATAATAGCAACTTTAGAAAGCAATTTTGGTAATTAGAAATTGCATCCAACGACCAGAAATATGTAACCCACATGATGTACAATCCAATGGTCAAGATCAGGCCCGCACCAAACGATCGGATGCACTGAATTATTGAAATCCAACGACCAGAAATATGTAACCCACATGATGTACAATCCAATGGTCAAGATCAGGCTCGCACCAAACGATCGGATGCACTGAATTATTGAAATCCAATAGTCCACAAACGATCTGCCCAATCCAACAGACGAGATCAAAACCACATGAACACCTAGATGCACTGGACTAGCGTAATCCAACGACCCAGAATCAATTCGCCTGATCTAACGGTCCGGATTCGTTTTGTTCATTGCGAACGTACAACAATCGAGGAAGATTAGACGGTCTAGAAAATTTTCGTTAATTACGTCCAAGATTCGAACACTGCGATCGATGACAATCCAATAGCCAGGATTCGTGCTTGCGTTGTGATGATCATCGGTGCTGCGCTCGAGGTTCATCAAACATTTCAGATTTGGACCATTTTCTACTAATTGCAATCCAGTGTTGCACTCGAGGTTCATCCGACAATGATGATCAAAGCCACTTTGATGATTGTGAATGGTGTGCTACGTTCAAGGAAATCCAGTGGTCTAGATCAGAAACGTTTTGTTGATCGTGAACCATTAATGCATTCGAGGACATCTAACGACCCACGATGAATTCGTTAATCTTGACTATGATCTGAGTGCTGCAATTGAGGATCATCAACGGCCAGATTCATGCTCCGATTAAAATCGAGAATGATAACCAAAAAATAATGAAAAAATCCTAAAAAAATTCCTAAAAATCTGAAAATTGTGTTTCTAAATTTTCCAAACACACTTGCTATTTTTCTATACTTGGGGGGCATGAAAATTTGAATAATTAGCAAGTTTCCTACAAAGAAGACACCACAAACTTACCATTCTATGCCATTTTGAACTCTATATAAAGAACCCCTAGAGGTCTCATTGTTTTCATCCCAAGTCAAGGGCATACTAGTACCTCTTGACTCGCTCTAGGCTTTTTCTTGTCAATCCCCTTAGTTCTTGAGTGATCTTGAACTATTCTTGAGTGTTCTTGAGAGTTCATGAGTGTTTAGAAGCTTTGAAGTAACGAAACTCTCTTGGATTTCAGAAGAGTGCAGAAGAGACTCATTTAAGGTGGAAGTGATTTCTAACTTTTATTTCTTTATTTTAATTTGAATAAGTCTTGCATGTGTGATGATGTTTTGAAGTTGAATGATTGAATATATGTTTTAAATATGCATGCTTTATTTGTTTGATGTGCCATGAATATACATGTTATGCATGTTTAGAAATCAAGAATAATGATGCATGATATGCTTGAATTGTGCCATGAATAAATATTTGATGGTTCATATTATGTACATGTTGCCTCAATGGTTTAATTCGATATTGTGTGTTTTATCACTAAGAAAAGATTAAATAATGATTCAATCCACGTACTGGTGCGATGATGGACTACATAGTGTCATCGTGTTTGTTCCACCCCTGATCCAACTTGCCGACTTACCTTTGATGATTTTGAATTGGGTTTCCAAGAGTGATCCCACTTCATCGATGTTGGGTTTGAGTTTTAAAGAGTGATTCTCTCTCCCAACGATGTGGAACACAAAGATTAAACTCTTTTGGTCCAAATGTCAACCAAGGTTCAAATCCCACGGAGGCGAAGAAAAACCCCAAGGGGCGAGGAAAATACCTTGTGAGTAACAATGCCATGACAAGCCATAACGTCGGTGTGGGTCTTGGTGGCGGTGGCAGTGGGTTGTTACAATAAAAGGCACCTTTTTATTATAACAACCCAGCACCACCGCCACTAGAACCCACACCCACATCATGGCACTTCATGGCTCGTCATGGCATTGTTACTCACAAGGTATTGTTCCCCCCCTTAAGGTACTCTGTGTTAGGTGGTCACTCAAAAGTACTATTCCCCCCCTGAGATTTTATTCCACCTTCGTGAGTTTTGAACCCATGATCTAGGGGATAAATATATTGTTCTTGCAACATCCACTACCATTGAGCCATTGAATCAATGACTCAATGGTAGTGGATGTTGCAAGAACAATTTACTTATCCCCTAGATCATGGGTCCAAAACTCACGAAGGCGAAATAAAATCTCAGGGGGGGGGGGTGGGGAACAGTACCTTTGAGTGACTAGCACAGAGTGCCTTGAGGGAGGTTCTGTGGGCCCAGGTTGGGGTCGTCGCAATAAAAGGCGCATGGAAAGTTTATTTGAAAATGAATCTCGTGTAAGAGATTTTTTTTATTTTGAAATGAACAAATAAAACTTGAACAGAATAGAAATGGAAAACGAATGAAGTCACACGTCCCGACACTTTGTCGGGCACACGCGCCAAGTTATAATACCACGTGATGCTCAACTGTAAAGCTGCGAAAGGCTCGGCACAGGGGCCGGGGTGTGACAAGTTGTAGTATTAGAGCCCAGTTAGTAGAATTACTAGGTTGAGATCAACACAAAATGAATTTGATTTCACCAGATTTAATTTTCACTGAAAAATAATTTCTACTGGATTTGACTTTCGAAAAGGGGATAAAATTAGTAGAATCCATCTACTAGGCAAATAGAAGTCTAGAAAAGATTTAGGTGATGTCAGTGTGCTCAAGTTACTATTCACAGTAGGACGAAAGTACTGTGGTTGCCTTGTAGGTTGAGCTCTACTTCGGTATTGGGCTTGCAGGTTGACCTCCATTCAGGAAAGGTCCAAAACTCGGGAGTGATGGCATCACATGGAAGTGGGATAGAGTTTGTAATCACCCTAGGTCTTATAATATGTCCACGTCAACATGAATTTTTGAAAATTCAAAATAAATATAAAAATGATTGGAAACTTGTTTTTAATGATCATTGTATGATATTTAATCAAGATAAAATTTATTAAAATATTCAGATAGTTAGAAACGTGCAGCAAAAAGTGTTCAAAAATAGGACATCATACTGCCGACCGCGTTCCTTCTGATGCCGACCGCTGTCCGTGATGAGAAAAATTCATGAAAAGTGAAAAAACACACTGTGGACCGCGATCCTTATGGGAAGACCGCGGTCATCGGTGGAAAACTGCAGAAACGAGAAAACTAGGTCACATCGGTGACCGCGGTCCGCAGAGTGTCGACCGTGGTCCATAAAGGGATGACCGAGGTCCATAAAGTGAAGACCAAGGTCCATGAAGAAAAATTTGTCCGATGACCGAGGTTCGTTTGACGACGACCGCGGTCCGTGTGCGAGCTATATATATGTTTCAAGCTTAGATTTTCTCATTTTGCACTAAAACTGCTTGGGATTCGGAGGAGACGACGGGAGAATGACTTGAAGGTGAGTTTTGATTTCTTTTGAGTTTTTCTTTAAGATATTGATCTCATCTAGAGTATCTATCAATGATTAGTAAATCAAAATGATAAAGAGCCATTTGAGAGTTTGTATTGAGGATTTAATGGCTAAAAATCAAGCCAAATTTGATGAACTGTCGTTCTTTTTCTTGTATGTGTGTTTGGACACCAAAATGGATGATTTATCATGGTTATTTGGTTGTGGAAATGAAGGAGTTGATTTCATTGAAAGGGAATCCCGTTTTTAAGGCTTGATCAATGGATTTCGGTGAATAAACCATGTGAACAACCATTATTTAGTGGGTTTATGTCTTTAAATGATTGGTGGGTGTCCAATACACTAGATTTAAGTGGTAATGGGATTACTAATCACAAGTATGGTGTACACTTGTGAAATCCCACTATTGAGTGAGAAATTGTGTGTAGACTGTGGCCCACACAGTACTGACCGCAGTCAATGGACTTGGATGTTGTTTGGAGTGTTTTGGGTACACTCTAAAGCACTGAGTGATAACAGACCCTTAGGGACAAGTTAAATGTGTATTAAAGGCCCGAAATAATGTATCATTACCATCTAATGATGTAGATTGACAGTCTTGGACTATTGAGCGAGGGGTGACGATCCAGTAGCATTTTGGCGTGTACAGGTGGGGTTGATTATCTCTTCCTCACTCTTTAGTATTATGCAGACATAGGATACGAAATATGGTCTATGTTTAAATTCCTGTACTTAGTATCATGCTAGGGATGTATTCTTTGGGTGGATTGATTAATATGATATCATAATGTCTGGTTACTCGCTTTGTAGTACTAGGATATTATGATCAGCTTGGTGTTTATTTGCTATATTTGCTTAGATTAGCATTTTGAATAAGCATGTCTGTATGCTGTGTGCAATGAAAACTATGATTGTGAAACTAAAGAACATTAAAGGTTTATTAAGAATTCCACGTACTGGGGCGATGGACGGGCACTGGTGGTATACCGCGTTGAGGTTATCCGGATGTCCCAGGACGTCATCGTGGGTATCCCCAACTAGGCCAAACTGTGAGCGGTCGTATGAGACCCTCGAATTTGGAAAGTCATGAGGATTTTTCCCTTGGTTTCAGTATCTTCTTGGGTCGTGGTCTCAGAGGTAAACTTCTATGTTATAAAGATGTCGTGCCTGATTGTGTTCAGGACCACAACTGGGAAACCGAGGGTGGTTCACTCTTTCGGTTAACTCCTAATATCAGATGGTAAATTCCTGATATTAGAGCGCAACGAATAAACTGACTAAGTGTTTAAAACGCCCCTAATGATTTGAAATTGTTTGCATGTTTCGTATTTTTGTTTGTATAATGCTATTGATGTGTAGGGGAGATCCACTGGGCTTTCGAGCTCACCTCATTTTTATTTTATAGGTACTCATGAGCCCAGCGCTCAGTGAGGATGCAAATCGGAGACTGGAGGATGTATAGTAAGAGAGAGTGATATTTTTGTTAAACTATTTCTCCGTTTTGTATAGTTTTTACGATGTATGTTTAAACTTGGGCTAGAGGGCCATGAAACATATTTTTGTATATGTATATACAGGACTGTTTTACCAACTTGAATACTGTTTTTATCTTGATTGATAAATTGATGATTTTTGATATGGTATTGCTAGAAAGTGTTCAATGATTTAGAAAGATTTGATTTGAAAAATGCTTCCGCTACTATTATCTTGATTTCTAGTATAAATATGATTTTGAACATCCGATGAATCTGATTTGAAATTAAATTGCTTAGTGAAGCATGATTAAAATGACTATTTGAAATTAAAGAAATGATTTAAACCTCATGTATAGAGGTAGAAAGATAGATGATGATAACTGTCGCATGCCCGGGGCCTTGGCGGACCACGCGCCGAGCTTGGAGCTGCGCGACGCCCGACGACATGGCCTTACATTGATAGACACTACGTCCAGCCCGGGGGTCAGGGTGTGATAGAGTTTTTGTATCAGAGCTCAGTGTTCGACAACACTGGGCATGACTTGATTTTTCCTGGCTGAGTAACGCCAGATGGAACTGTTTTCATAATAATGTTGTTGAAAACGAAAAGGAAATTTCACCGGATTTGATTTTCACTGGAAATGATTTCGATCTGAATTGTTGTTGAAAAGAGAGAGTTAATAAAAGAAATTCACTAGTGATTATGTGGCTAGAAATCTAGAAAAGATTTAGGTGATGTCAGGTGCTCAAGTGTGCTCAAGTGACCATTCGCAGACGGATTTGAGTATGGGTAGTAGCCCTGTGGATGGAGTTCTACTCCCTGCGAGAGATGCGCTTCCATTGGATAGTAGCCCTGTAGGTAGAGGCTTTACTCCCTACGAGTGTTGTGCTGTCTTTTGGATAGTAGCCCTGTAGGCTAAGTTTTACTCTCTACGAGTGTTGCACTACTTTGGAAAGGATCCGGGGGAACTTGAGACCGAGGACGTCACATAGAAGTGAGAGTGAGTCGGATTTGGCGACTTAACTGTTGAGTCAACAAACCAAGTCTTGTAACCCTAGGTTTAGGGAAGACCGGGTGATGTCTTGAAAACAGGGGATCTCAATAAAAGCTTTTAGGACTTAAGCTAGAGACATATAATGTGAAAACGCACACTTGTTTTGGTCATGACTCGATTCAGGAGGATCTTGTATCCTTTTTGGGTATGGAGAAATCTTGGACTCGAAGAATGACGGACCATGTATGGTGAGTGATCGATTCTTGGCAGAACATGTACGCACTGTATTCTACTAGTATGGGACGGTCGCGTATGGTGCGTCTTGCGTCTGCTTTAAGGATCGAGACACTTGCGAAATTGTAATGGGCGATGAACGAACTCTTTGGAAGAACTTGCACACACTGTATTCTACTGGTATGAGATGGTCGTGTACGGTGGGTCTTGCGTCATCCTTAGAGACCAGGATTTGGCATAAATATATGATAGCCGTAATGGAATAAGGATTCCATTATGCCAGCGTGCATTGTTTGATTGATTGTTGGGTGTTTGCTTTGGATATATGTGATATCATTATTTTGAGTATTGACACACAAATTCCTATACCTAGAACTGAATAAAATGCTATCAACTTAGAAGCATAAAACCTTTGGCCATTGAAACATATCGAGAACTTAGAGACATGAACTTAGAGTCACAATAGCACGATGATTGTGAAGGGTATAGGCGGGTTGAAATGAATGGCAATTATCACATGTGCTTTTGACTTGAAGATAATGCCGAGAGCTAGAGGACGAGGTAGACTCCGTAGGGGTAGGTCCAGGGGAGAGGCTACGGAGGAGCTAGTACAGACAGAGGAGGGTGTTACCGAGGCAGTGGCGCCAGCTGCCTTTATAGTATCCCCAGAGGTTCTCGCAGATATGATACAGAGAGCGGTGGATAGGGCAGTGGACAGGGCCATGACGAGCCGGTACCCGACAGAGTCTTCTCAGCCTCCCATACGGCCTCCAGTACCTGCACA
>JAJIYU010009729.1:0-16842 GCA_030144865.1 Tinospora cordifolia | reverse complement strand
TTTTCTTATTCAAAGTTCTAGCATGTTCATTGTGTGTATGGTTTTAAAATCAAAAGATTTTCAGTTCTAGCATTCTAAAATATTTTTCAGTTTTAGATTTGATTCATATTTCAATTTATGCATGCATATTGATCATGTCATGCCTAGTATCATGTTTAGGTTTTATTTCAATATGTGATGCATGATCATGAGTGCTCCATGATTGAATTTTCAGTTTGATCATATGCTGTATTTATTTATTTTAGTCTCATGTTTTGAAATTTATTTTGTGATTCTGGAATATGTGATTTAACAAAGATGATGGTGATAATAACCACGTACCATCATAGCACACATGTAGGTTGCTATGGATGTTCTTTCATATGATTAGTTCATATGGTTTTAAGACCAAAATACTTGGTTGGTGGGTAATGTCCCTTGAAGTCCAAAAGTCCAATGAAATTGGCTAAGAAAAGCCATATTTCACTCTAAGGAGGTATTTTGTTAAGAACATCAAGGGCTTCAAAAACCCTTTTAATCTAAAATCTCAACTTTAAACAAATGGATGCTTGAAATGCCTAATGTATGCAAGTGTTTGCAATATGAATGTGTTATTGTTGTGAATTTGAAAAATAGTTGTTTGAAAAGGATCCACTGAGCTTTGTGCTCACCCCTTCCTCTCTTATTTTTCAGGGAATTAAATTATGAAGACTTGGAAATTGGATATTTTATTTAGCAAGTTTCTATTTTCCTTTTAATGTAAGGGCTTGTTGCCCAATTTTGATTAAAACTTTCGCTGAAAGTTAGTATTTCTATTTTGAGACTATTGATCAACAATGTACTAGTTTACATTACAAAGTTATATACTTTCTTTTATTAATGAAGAAGTTAAATTTTTCTTTACCTTTAATTGCCTTGATTTTATTAAATGTGAATTTGTACTATTGAATTTATTCTAAGGCATGTGGTATTGAAAAATAGAAAGTCAGGTGTGTGTCACTTGTAAAGTAACATGACCCAACCCACCAATTGGTTAAGTCCACCGTCAAAATAATGGTGGTATGTCCAAAACTCAAAGAATGTGGGGGTTGGGGTGTTACAAACTTGAGAGTTGGAAAGCGAGATGAAAACTAAGTACCCAAACCTCTTCACTAGAACTACACGAACATAAAAAATTTCAAGGGCGAAATTTCTTTTATGGGGGTTAGGTTGTAATATTCCAAAAATTTGTACAAAAATTCAATAAAATTTAAGTAAAATTATTCGAATAAAAGAATCCTTGGAAAATCCCTAAAATCTTGGTGTAAAGGACGTACAATGCAATGCATGAAAACCTTGGCAAACTGAAATGTGAAACACAACCCAAAACTGTGCAATTGCACTAACAACTATGGTAGTCAAATACACTACCATGGTAATATCGCACAACCAAGAAAAAAGAGGAAAGAACAAAAGATTGGAAACCCAGGCGCTTACCGCGGTAATGCAATTAAAAGTGCTCGAAATTAAATTAAAAATTTGCCAATTCACTCCAGGAAACTTCCAAAAACTATTAGCAACTTCTAATATCAGTACTTACCAATCTTTAGGAATGGGGAACAAGTAAGGAAGAGAATTAGAGAGGTTTCTATAGAGTGAGCACCCAAAACCATCCAAACCATGTCCACTGGCACTCTATATAAGCCCAAGCATTGGCACACTTTCTTCTCATCCCAACAAGAATGAATCAATCTCTTCTTGCTTGTCTATCTTCCCTCTCTGCATTCTCTGCATCCTTTGGTTGTTCTAAACAACAACTGGACTTGTAAGAAAGTGAAAGACAAGAGTGTTGCACATATCTTTTGCTTGACGGGGTATAGATCAAAATAAAGAACTTTGAAGGTGCAAACT
Organism: Tinospora cordifolia; assembly: GCA_030144865.1. Taxonomy (NCBI): domain Eukaryota; kingdom Viridiplantae; phylum Streptophyta; class Magnoliopsida; order Ranunculales; family Menispermaceae; genus Tinospora; species Tinospora cordifolia. The sequence goes on along the minus strand of JAJIYU010009729.1, from coordinate 14,973 downwards.
AAGGTATAACCACCCAATCTTAACCTTGATGTTATGTTCATAGTTGAGAAGTCAAACTAGTAGGATGCCATGGCCATGGGGAAGCTAGAAAGGATGGAAAAAACACAAAAAAACCAATTTGTTATCTAGTTACCACGGTACTGTGTGCTACGACGATAATGATTAAGAAAATTGTGTTTTCCATCTTTGCACACTTGTGGTTGTGGTTATACTTGTTCCTATGGCAGTAAACAAACTCTATGCCATATTTAAACTTATCTAGGGTGATATTCTTGCATATTAGAGACCATATAAGATAATTAAATTATGATCCAAGGATGTTAGAAACACATTAATAACTCATGATTCTTGATTTTCAAGGTTGAAAGATCAAAGGACGTGGACTATTAAAATCAAAGGGATTAGCAATCAAAGGTGGCGATGATTACTAAATTTTAATTCATTATTTTGATTTCAATAAGATGTTCATGTGTGATTATGCTTAAATATGCATGCTCTATTTTAATTAAGCATATATGTCATGCCTCGAATTTATATGCTTACGTTTGCATGAATAAAATGTATGTTGTGTGATACTATGATTCATGTTATGCAGTTACTATGCTCACATGTTTAATTCCTAATTATATATATGAATGATATGTTTCACATGTGATAAAAGATTAATTAAGATTACAACCAACATACTGGCACAGTATCCCACAGGGGAATGTTGTGGGTGCCCTTAAGAATTGAACAAAGGAGTCTGTCTCTAGTTCACAAAGGGTAAGACTTAAAATTCTCGAATGATAGGTGAAGTACTAAATCCCACTACAAGAAATTGATGATACAACAACATCAATTCAACAATGTGCATCAACGACCATTATAAAAGAAGGCATACAACAACGTTCATAAAATGTTTGTTGTAAAATTGCTTATGTAAAATGTGTACAACAACATTTACCTTGGGAACGTTGTTGAAAAGGCCATTACAACGAGCACACGAATGTTCTTCTACGTTATTACAACAATCGTAATTGCACGTTGTCAAATGACACCTTCTACAACGTTCATTAGTCGACTGTTGTTAAAAGAACATAAGTTATTACACCACTCATTCCTAAACGTTGTCTATAACCATCTATAATAATGTTTTATTTTACTGTTGTAAATGTATAGTATAAATAAAAATAAAATTAATTTGCACAAAAAATTATATTTAATAAATTAATAATATAGGTTAAAACTAATTCTAAGAGTAAAATAATAAATAAGAAGAAAAAGATTAAAAAAACTAGAATATATAATTTTAGAATAAAATTAATACTTTTAATAAAATATATTACTTAATTTAATTTAGTAAATAAGAAGAAAAAAGTAAAAGAACAACTAAAAATTTAATTTCTTTTTCGTGTTTTAATTTATTGATTAATATTTTTGCTATAACAACTACAATATTAAAAATAATAAACTTAGTTTTTTTTATTAAAATAGTAAAATGATTTTATTAGTTATGATAAAAATAATAAAATGAGTATCTTGTAAAATAAACTCATTTAAAAAATTAAAATAATAATTAGTCCTATAAAATTATTTTAAATAGACAAAAATTTTAAACAGAAAATGATAAAATTATTTTTATAATAAGATGAATTAATAAAAAATAATAAGTTGACTTTCAAAATAATTTTTTTATAATAAAACATAGAACGTAATAATATAGTAAACTAAATACATTTTATCTAAGTAGTAAAAAATTCGTTGCAATTAAGAACGTAATAGGTTCAGTATACCTAGATGCAAAGACTTTGGCCAGATATTCTAGGTATACCAGATATTGTATGCAATCTTTAAAAGTATTTGAAAATTGAGTAACTAGACCTTTTTACATCGTTGTACCATTGTTATATCATTGTTATACCATCATTATAGTGGCCAAACTTGTATACCAGACATTATAGTCGCCACTATACCCATGTTGTATACAAAATTTTATTGTAAATTATTTTCTATTATAACTAGTGTATAACATTAGTATACATAATTCTATTGTAAATTTTTTCTTTTATAACCATTGTATAACTCTTGTTGATGTAGCTCCTCAGATCAAGAACAAAATAGGCGACAGAGACATCTGGTTCTTTGTGATAGATTTGGGACAAGATCTACGAGCTGTGGAGCACAGGGGATGGCGATTGAAGCAACAAAACAGAGCATAGACGACGACGATTGAGCATAGAGCAATAGCTACGCAGCACACAACAATGGTCAGGAATGTAGCGTGAAGTAATCAGATCTAGGATTCAATGCTTCTGATTCACCGCCTTTGAAAAGGAAGAACACCACGATGCCCAGCTTGCTTCCAAGTTGAAGCTTGAAGATGGGTCTGTAGATCTTAGGGTGAGAAAGATTCCAGAGTCCAGCTCGCTCTTCCATAGATCTTAGGTTTCCCAGCAAGGGGACATCACGTGGGTTAGGAGGGAATTTTGTGTTCCTTGGAAAGCATCATCTATATGAAACCAAAAGATGAGGAGAGATGATGAGATTAGGGTGAGAAAGATTCCAGATATTATTATTATGATGTTATGGATGTTATACTAGATCAAGCAAATCGCCATTGCAGTCGTGCAAACAGAGGATGGGGATAGATGATGAGATTAGGGTGAGAAAGATTCATGTTCATTCTTCATTTTGATTGGTTCCCTCAAACCACCATGATCAAGCAGATCGATATTGTAGTCGTGGAAACACATAGTTAGAGCTTTGTACGTTGATCTTGGCTTGCCCTTGCCCTATGTTGTTGTTGGTTGCACCTTTTTCTTCTCCGCCGATGATTCAAGCATGCGCGTCTTCATCTTCTTTTTCGTCACTGCTGCAACTACATCTCACCTTTGTTATTATTCAGACATTATACCATATATTATACAAATGGTATACAAGAAACAGTTATATGGATTTTATTCACACACGAAACAAATTTATATAAGATCATTATTTTAAGTTATACTAATATGATTCCAAAAAATTAGTTTATACTAATATTATACCAAACTGAATAGATATATGGATGTTATACACGTTAAACTAATGTCATTTGAATTTGTATGCACATATTATTCACAAGCTATACCAATATGATACCAATATTAGTTCATGAATACATTCCAACATTATACCTATATTAAAGCAACCTATTAGTTGTACGGATTTTATGCACGTGTTAAATCGATTTAATTCGAATTTGTATACATGCATTATTCATAAGTTCTACCAATATTATATTAACGGATACTTTATTTCGAAAATAATGCTAATATTACGTTATATACATATATTATTCATATGTTATACCTATATAATACCACTAACTACTTTATGAATATATCCTTTTGTATACACATGTTATACCCATGTTATTCGAAAATAATACCTATGCTATAGTTTTGAACATTGATATCATGTTGTATACATATATTATTCTTATGTTATATCAATATAATACCAAAAATTGTAGTTTTGAGCCCTATATCCTTTTGTATACACATATTGTACTGATGTTGTTCGAAAATAATACCCACACTACACTTTTTAAACAGTGATATAATGTTGTATACAAAGCATGAATAATCCAACCGATAACAAATAAATGACGTGCAAATAATAGTAGAATGTATGTATAACAAACCAACTGAGAATAATGCGTGAATAATTGTATAATGTAGGTATCACGATCGAATAATGCAGGTATAAATATTGTTCGGTTGGTTAATATACCTTACGAATAATGTGTGAATAATGGTATAATCGAAGTATACTATATGAATAAAGCTTGTATAATATTTAATCGTTCAATTGCGTGAATAATGCATAAATAATTGTATAACATAGGTATACCATGTGGATAATGCGTGTATATAAAACGAATAAAATACATTTAACTTAAAAATAATGTGTGTATAAAACTGAGATTAGTGTTTCAGAATTAATCACTTGTATCATTTTCGAATAAAATCGGTATAATAAAGTTCACATATGAATAACATTATTCATAAATGATTCAAAAAAATAACAATCTGCCCCAAAAGACAAAATAAAATAACAAAATTCCAATGAAAAATAGTTGAGATTGTTATAAATGAACCATAATCGTGTTCAAATGATATAAATCTGAAATATCAAAATTGGTATTACACATTGTCCATAAAAAAACTCTGATGCACGTTAAGACAGCCTTCTTCCATTCTTCACTTCTTTAAGACCCACTATGATTGGATCCTATAATCAACATTGAATCGACCTGATCTTTCATCATGACTCTTGGTGCCTTCATTCTGCTTCAATCTACCATGTAAGTATAGATTAACAACCACCCTTTTCCTATAGCTCACCACATCAAAAACAGGTAAAATTTTCTTTCTAGTGGCAAAACATTCAACAAAATAAAACATAAACATTCCACAATCACAATTAAATTGATTTGGTAGATTATCAACCACTAACACCTTGAATGGATCTTTCCCAAGTCTATCCTTTGGGTCAGCTTTCGATTCGTAAAATCCAATCATATTAAGATAAAAAGGATGAATGGTGGAATAAGCTTTAACAGCCTCCATTAACGCAGCATCAACAGTAGGAGTACGTAGAGAATTGTATACATATATGTAAACTTCGTTAATGTTGATGCAACCAATGATCTAATGGAACGCAGTCGCAACATTAATAAGGAAAATGGCATAGTCAATATCAGACCACAGAGTGTTGCAATACATGTAGTGCCCTAGCATGTACTCCATAATTACCATCTCCTCCCCTAACACAGATACATCCTTCTCTTTTTCGAATCTTCTATAAATAGACTGCAACTTTTGATCGAAAAAGTTGTCTATCATTGTACATTTGATCTTAATTGATTTGTCATACTTGTTTTTCTTGCGCAAGTAATAGAACATCACATCTACATGCTGCCAATACAAAATTTATAAATTAGAATAAAAGATTTGGGTCATGAATAAATATTGTATAAACCTGAAACATTCAAAACATAATAAGTATGTTGCTTGTATAACATCTTATTATATTGAAATAATAAACATAACAGAGTTTAATAACATGTTATATAGATGATATTAGTATCATATCAGTATAATATGTATACAAAACAACATAACATAGTTTAAGAACATGGCATAGAGGTGAAATTGGTATCATATCAATATAATATGTGTATACAAACATTACAAAATGTCCAAAACCCTATATTTTGGTATTATGGTGGGATATTATCAGTATAATATTTGTAAGCAATAATATCAAGTGCAAAAAATTAAACTTACAGAGGAGGAGATAAGCTGGCCTGGGGTGAACATTGTGTAAAACCATTCCTTATCAGTGACATCAGTGATTGGAAAATCAAAAGTTGGATTCAAATTGTTTTCACAATCATGTTATACTTTATTTGACCTAAATAATGTGACAAATGTTAATATCAATGTATTATAAATAACAACAATATTTGGAGTGCAAACTTGATCTCTAAGAAAACTTACTTCGAGTGCTTTAGCCAACCTTTTTGAACCCACTATCAAACTCAGCTATAACATTGTTGTCCATATCTTCAAGCAAATAGATGTCTAAGGGGGATAGTCATCCCTTCACAATCTCCTTCCTTTATGTTTATCTCCAGCGGGACGCCTCCCCCTTTTATTACCTGTAGGAGCTAGAAGAAGTTGAGTGTGATCTTCAATAGAGACTGCTAAAATTGCAACATTGACTACCAACTCAACAATTTCATCAATTGTGGTTTCTCGTTCACATTTAACAGGTGCATGATATTTTGATTCATCCTTGTCAGCAACCTGGGTCAGTGAAATTAAACGAGAAATGTCCTAAAAGTAGATAAGTTAAGGACAGTTAGATTTATAGAAACTACAAAAGCATACTCTTGAATTAATAAAAGAATCGTATTCATGATCGTACTAGGATTGATGATTTTTCTTCCTTCTTTCACCTTCACATATTGTTGAGTTAGCCTTTAACATGAAAATATATAATATTAATGGATAATGAAAATAAATCTAAATGACAAATCACAATCCAAATAAAGTGTTCAAAAGTACCTTCCTCTTTTTGTCGCAATCACTAACAATCTCTTTCAATGTTGTCAAAATCTGACATACAGCTTCGACATCAGTACATTTGTCCCGAGTAGCAGATTTTTCTTTACTTTCTTCTGCTTTATTTACATCATCCTTTTCAAGACAGTTCTACATGAAAAAAAAATTTAGTGAGCCAATTGAATGCATACAGTTGGTATAACATCAATATACATAAGGAAACAGTAGATAACAGCAAGCATATAGTATATAATATATTATACTCATGGTATATTGTAGGTATATAAATGTATACTACTATCATATCATTAATATACTACAATCAAAGTCTAAAAAAATTGATTGGTTTTGAAGCTTGGAACATTTACCTTATGCAATAGGGATTTTAGATAATTAATTTCATCAAAAATCTTATCAAAACCCTCTTTCAACATTATTTCGATCTCATTACAACAGTCGCACTGACTTTTAGGTATACTCTTGATGTTGGGGGATATTACCACCAATAGGTTTATTTACCGGAATATTACCACCAACAGGTTTATTTATAGGAGGTGGCAAATTAAATATTGGAGGATCAACAAAATCATCATAATTTGAAAATTGATGTTGTCTCCCATCTTCTTCAGCAACATCAATCTCCTTATTAGCTTCTGCAATCAAGCCATCCATGTATGGCAGCAGTAGTTTTTTGGGGCTTGCTACAAAATTTTTGAACTGAAAATAGACAAATATGTGATCATAAGAAATGTGACAACAAAGAATAGTTCAATTATAATATAAATATTGTGTATACTATATGATCAAATACATGAAAAATTACCTTATTAACAGATAAATTGTTCAGCACCTTCTCCATGCTCTTAAAATTGGGTGTGTCAATGCAAGTCCAGTTTAGTATACGAGAAAATTCATTGATACGTCGATTGTCAAACAAACCATCAGTATCAACAAAACAATCATAAAACCAAACTTGCAATGCTATTAGAAACCCAAAAAGCCTGTACATAATCGGGTATTTGCCCCCTCCCTACTTCCAGCCGAATTGCATCCAATGCAAAATTACCCTTCATGGAATCTAATATAGTGTCAAAAAGAGCCATGCCCAAGGGATAATCGATATATTCACCAGTTTGTACAAGTTCAAAATTAACTTCATTTACCAACTTTTCCATTTTATTAGGAAATAAAAAAATAATTAATAAAGAATAAAACTGCAATCTTCACAACATCATCATCATTCTCTCATACCCGATTTATAAATACTTCAACTATACACTTCTTATTTATCTTATACACTCCCTTAAAGTATTTGTCCTTCAAAATTTTACCCTCAAACCAGTTGTAATGTTTCTGGTTTTTCTGTCGCATTTCAAACCCATTATCATTGCAAATTCGACTATGGAGAATTTTACAATAATGTTATTGAAATTGAACACCAGAATAAACTCATCTTTTTGAACAACCTCTCTCAACAATATATTATGAACCATTTGAGGTTGCCAAATCAACTACTTCATATCAAGAAAATGGCCAAAACAAGTCTCATGGAACTTCAACAGCTGGTCATCTATCAACGTGGAAATCAACATATTGCATGTGTTCAAGTTGGTCAGGCACCCAACCTTGGCTGAGTATCTATCTTCAAGGTTAACAATATATTGATATTCCTGCAGGTGTATAATACCAGAATAACATGTTAAAAAGTGCATAATAACAAAATAAAAGGTGTATAATATCAGAATAATCATTCCAAAGGATATAACATCATTATACATCTTTATATCAGAATAAACATTATAATAGTATAGCATCTTTATACTCCATTATATAATAAACAGTCAATAATGTTATAGTATAACATCTTTATACCTTAAGTATACCATAAACAATTAATAAATACTAGTGTATAACATCTTTATACTCAAACTAGTCAATAAGAATACATCATATTTTTGGTATAACGTATGTATAATACTAAAAAAAGAAGAGAAAGCATGTTTGATCGAACAATATCGTAGTTCAAAGAAAGTTGAATAGACCACACAACCATTCACTATCACATTCAGATGAATACAAATACAAGATTTGGAAGAGTGTGTCGTACCTGTTCTCAGCATTTACGATTGTCCTGGTTGGAGAGGATGAGCACTTGTTCTTTATTATAACAGAGGAAAGCGTAAACATAATAGAAAAGAAGACAGAAAGATTAGGGCAAAAAATGGGAACAAACTAAATCGCAAGTAAATTAAGTGATTTGCGCGCATATATATAGTCCTTGGCACATGGATAAGCCACTTCTCAATTTCTTGTTTTAATTTATTTTGTAAAAATTATTTTATTACTACTAATATTGTTTGATATAATAAGTTTTATCTTCATTTTGATAATATTATACATACATTCTACTATTTTGTACACCTTATTACACCTTTATTGGTTGGATTATACATACATTCTATAATTATACCTTGGTCATACCATTATTCATGTATTATTTGTAAGTTATATCAGCCAACCGTACGTGCATTTTTTATAGTTCCATTATTCAATTGTTATTTTAACATTATCCCACTACTCGCATTATTGTTTAATTATTCATATGTTTTGCATACGTTATACTACTATACCTTTATTCCAGTATTTTATTCACATGTTATCCCCTCATTATTGACACGGTATTCCAGCATTTTATTCATATGTTGTCATCGCATTATTCACATTTCATTTTCGCATTTTTATACCAAAACAACTGAATAATTTTATAACAGTAATATTCAGTTATTATTCCTACATTATACTATTTTTCACACATTATCCATTGGTTGGTATGTTATACCAACATTCTACCATTACTCGCATTATTCTATGATTATTCATATGTTATGTGTACGTTATACCTCATTTTATTCACATGTTATCCTCGCATTATTCACATGTTATCCATGCATTTTTTAACCAAAATAGCCGAACAATTTTATACCTTTATTATTAAGTTATTATTTTTGCATTATACCATTATTCACGCATTATCTATCAGTTGGTATGTTATACCTCTACCATTACTCGCATTATTGCATAATTATTCATATCTTATGCATACGTTATATCACATTTATTCACATGTTATCCCCACATTATTCACATGTTATCCCCACATTTTTATATCAACAACCGAATAATTTTTATACTTGCATTATTCAGATATTATTCTTCCATTATACTATATTTACGCATTATCCATCACTTGTTATGTTATACCAACATTCTACCATTGCTCGCATTATTTCATGATTATTCATATGTTATGCATACATTATACCAAATTTTATTCACATGTTATTCCTACATTATTCGCATGTTATCCCCGCATTTTTTACGAAAACAACCAAACAATTTTATACCCGTGTTATTCAGTTATTATTCTTGGATTATACCATTATTCAGCACTATCCATCGGTTGGTATATTATACCTCTACCATTACTCGCATTATTCCATAATTATTCATATGTTATACATACGTTATACCACATTTTATTCACATGTTACCCCACATTTTTATATTAACAACCGAACAATTTTTACACTCGCATTATTGAGATATTATTCTCACATTATACTACAAAAAAGGTAAAAAGAGAAAAGAAAACTAGTTCCCGCCCTTCCTTTCATCCCGCGCAACAAACATACCCGTATCATTGATTTTAATTGCTCATCTTTCTTATGTTAATCTCATTTGTTTTTGACAGAATAATTGTAAAATCAACACAATAATCTGCTTGTAATTGTTGTTGTTCTTCTTTAGGTATTTGAGAACTAAATATCTGCTTGTGCATTTGGGAACAAAATCTCTACTTGTAACGGTTCTTTTTCTTCTTTGTGCATTTCAGTTCATCGATTTTCTTTGCTTGTCTTTCTTCTGTTAATCTGCATTCACTATCTGCAGAATCACTATAGAATCAACACAGTTATCTGCTTGTAACTATTGTTGTTCTTCTTTAGGCATTTGGGAACGAAATCCCTACTTGTGTTGGGAACGAAATCTTTGTTTGTAGGTTTGGTAATTGTTGTTGTTCTTCTGTTATTATTATTATTATTTAATTTTTTTGGTTGTTCTTGTTGTTTTTTTTCTTTTTTTACTAAATCTAGGTTTTATCGATTAGAATATGAATGCATACAACTTTGATTATCTTTAATTTGTTTATGTATTATGTAGTCACAATAGGGTAGCAAGCCCACCCATGAAAAAATGCCCTCTGAAAATGCTAGATGTGAATTATTGAATTGGCATCCCAAAAATGAAACAGACAAAGAACTTGCAACAGTAGGAAAAATTTCTTCTATAGATCCTAAAGCTAAAGTTCATTGCCTCCTACTAGGCTTTGATTCTTGGAGAGTTTGGGTTATAAAGGTAGTGAATGAAGATGCTGATTTATATAGACCTACATCAGAAATTCAATACTTGATTGATGCTATTGGAAGTACAATTGCTTGGCCAAAGAAGTCCATAAGACTATTATAAATAGGTATGCTTTTATAAATTAATTATTGTGTAAAAGTTAAATATTTTGATACATTTCTTCTATGTTAAATGGCAAGTTTGATAGAGATTTTTTTTGTCACACCAAGGTTTTCTTTAACTTTTGACTTCTTCAAAAGGTTGTTACTCATTATTTTTGTCACACCATCTTCTTGGACAGTCACCTCCACAACTGCACAGCTTTGTTCTTCCCATCAAGCGTTGTTGCTTCTTCTTCAGTTCCTTCAATCGCTACTGCTACTGTTCTTCTTTTCTGCATAGCTCTGTTCTTCCTGTCAGTCATCACTGCTGCTATTGTTCTTCTTCTTTTCCCCACAACTACTATTCTTCTTCTTTAGTATGAGGTATCTACTCTTCATTCACATTTTCAATTTTCATGTCTTTTACGTTCATGACTTATTATGTTTATTGATTACTATTATAGCTTTTGGTTTAAAATAAGCAATGTAAAATTTCCTCTTTAAAATCAGAATAGGAGGGATTCTATACATTGTTGTAGGTTATTTAGGTGATTTTGTGATTCTTTGAATTACCATATGTTATTTTTGGTTATATGGGTTTTGTGTGTCATTGTAGGTTACATGTGTGCTGCAAAATAATTGCTAAATTAAATATGAATTCTTTAACATACTAATTTGAGTTTTTTGAGAAATAAAAATGAACATAACTGTGTTAATTTTCTTTCTTATTTGTTGAATCGATGAATGTGAAGTAACCTCCATATTAAAATTGCTATAGCAGTGAATTAGTTGTAAAGACAGTGTCATTTGCAAAAAATTGAGGTATGAAACTATGGGTATCTTTCACTTGCTAGCTATGTTTTTCGGGCCCAATTACGCTTGACATAGCTTTCTTTTCCTAATAATCCTTGAATCCTTTGGGCACATGAATTATTGAGAATTCTATTACACATAAAATAGTGAGTTGTTTTGGATATTTAATCTTATGGTTGGTCAATCTGGTGGCATAGAATATAAGCACAAAGAATATTAAATCAAAAGTTGGATATGTCGACATATACCACTGAGCAATCTATCTGAGTAACCTTGATATTTGTTCTGCCCTTAATTCAGTTTTAGTGGTTGCATTTTGCTTTCTATATAAAAAATTTGGGTCATTTTATTTTGTTCTAGCCTAGTGGCCTACATCATATTCCATTGTTAAGTGTAATTTTAGTTTCTTAAATTGAAAGAACTAACAAATTTAGTTTCTTCAGTAGCTATAACGTAGCACCTTCAAACTTTAAAAAATACCTTGTCAATTTGCAAGTAAGATCTTGTACAACAATGTTTGGGTTGTACTGCCTTAGTTTTTGGCCATTTGAGAATGATAAACATTTAAAATTAAAAAAAAACTAAGGAAAACTAAGGAATGCACGTATAGAGTGAATTTGTGTAAGTTGAATTGTTAAAGGTACAAAAACACCTTAAGGAGAGCCAAAAGTGATAATGCTACAGTTACTAATGGTAGAAGAGGTTTTAATCTATGCTCTTTGAAAATGTATACAACTTCTCATATACTATTTTTATAGATTTACTTTTTTTCCCTCAGTGAAGATATGGGTATCATGTATAGTCATTCTTTCTCTTTAATTTCAATCCTCTTTTATACATGCTCTGTTTTGCTTTATATATGCTCTTTTTCATATCACTTTGAGTCTTTTTGCTCTTTATTAATTAATATTTCATGCTCTAAAGATCAACTAAGAGCATAGGACACCATCATCATTAAAAGAGTGACTTGCATCTATCACCCTTTGGTAAAAGATTTGAAAACACATATTTCTTAATTTAATTGATTATTGTTATATTTAACTTTAACAACTTCTTGTAATCTTATAAACCTATCAATTAGTAGTTTCATTTTAGCTCTTATTCTTATTTTTTTTAAAAAAATTAATCTAATTAAGTTCATTTTTTATTTAATGTAGGTATAAAGATTGGAACAATGGAGAACTTGAGTTTATATGCTTGGATTGTGTATCAAAATGAGACGTGATAATCCTCCAAGAAGAATTTTGGCTTATAGAACTTTTTATTTTTGTTTACTAGCATTAATAACAATAAGTAGTATAAACAATAATTACACTTTTTGATGGATTGTATTTTTGGCTCTATGAAATTTATTATTCTTAAGCTAAATGAGGCATTTGAAATGATAGGACAAATGTTTAATATATTTTTTGGTAAATGTTTATTTTATATTATGAATTTACAAATACAGGTAAATATATGTAATATATATTGTAGTAAAATATTTTTAGGATTTAAAAAAAATTAACACATATGACCACGTTCGGTTTTTGTTGTAAGAGACATGATATAATAACATGCAAACGATTGTTGTTGAAATACTGGAGCTTTCACAACAGGTGCATGTTGTTGTAATGGACATACAACAATGCCCATTTGACCATTGTTGAAAGGTTGGAGTTTTCACGAATGGTTTAAATTGTTAACAACGCGCAATCGTTGTTATAAGGCTCCTTCAACAACAATCACAAGACCCTTGGTAAAAGGTTAGAGTTTCCATAATGTGCGCCTGTTGTTATAACATGTCTACAATAACAGGTATGATGACTATTGTCGAATATGTGTTAAAAGATTGAAGCATTTAACAATGTATGAATGTTGTTGTAACCTCAGTTTTTAGACTGTGTAATACACCAGAATTTTGTCAAATAAATAAAATAAGTCAAATAAATTAATTTCAAAGATTTTAAGAAATTTTGGGTGCAAATGGTGGGTTGGCACATGAAAAATAAAATAAATTAGAGATATAGTGAAAATTAAACAAATAAAACCTTAATTTGATAATTAAATAAAAAATTAAGATTTAGTAAAATAAATAAATAAAAATAAAGTATAAATACACATATAGGTTAATATGAGTATGAATAAAGTGTATATTAGCACAAAAAATGTGAACACTACATATTATGGGGATATGTACATAGAAAAAAATGCATATAATTAAATACAATGTATTTATTAAAAATAAATCAAACATTATGTGAATATTAGTCTATAATTACATAATTTATTATCTAAAAATGAAATATGAAATAAATAAAAATACATGAAAATAAAAAATATTGATTATTTAATTAATAGCATTAATTAAATATTAAAAAATAGAAATATATAAAATAAATGCAATATTAAATAATTAGAAGGGGAAAAAATTTAGCAAATCATCAATATGGAAGGGAATCAAATTTTTATTAATTTAAAAGTGTCCAATTGGCTAAAATTCGAATTATAGAAGCTTTAGAAAGCAATTTTTGTAATTAGAAACAAGATCTAACGGCCAGAAATCCATCATCCGTCGGATCTGTAATCGCACGGTCAAGATCAAAGGCTTAAACAACGTCCAAGAACACCGAATCAGAGTAATCCAACGGTTCAGATTCAATCTTCTCGATCCAACAGTCAAGATCACGGCCTAGATCAAAATAGAAATCAGATTGCCACTGTACTCGAGGATCATCGTGTGGCTGAGATGCGTGATCAAGATCGTTGCGTTGCTCGAGAATCATCCAACAGTGCAGATCCGAAATACAGATGATCCAACGCGTGACTCGAGGTTCATCGCACGGTCCAAAATGAGGCGCTGGGAGTAGATCGCGAACAATGCACCGATCGAGGATGATCTGACGGTGCATAGACGATCAAACGATATCCAACGGACCAGAACGTTTTCATTGATCGCGAACCCGATCCGCACACAGTGTCCGATGATCATCTGACGGTCTAGATAGCCATGTTCCAACGATCGCGAAAATAATGCTATGCTCGAGGAAGATCTGAGGGACAGGAATCGGCTCGTTTTCGATCGATCTCGAAGAGTGCTGCGATCAATGCACATCCGACGGCCACGATCTAATCTATCCGTTTTCGTGATCTCGTTGATGCGTTCGAGAATGATCCAACGTTTGAGATCGAATTCGTCTGATCTAACAGCCGAAAATCCATCTGCTCGATCTTGATCGAAAACGCATCTCGAGGAAAATCTGACGGTCGCGATTAAAAGCTCCAATTTAATAATTGAAAATCCGAAAAAATTCAGAAAAAAATCAGAAAAAATCCCAAAAAATTTCTATAAACTTGGTTTTCCATTTCCAAACCAACTTGCTAATTTTCTATGCTTGAGGGGCACAAAAATTTAAATTTTCCACCAAAACACTTACCATTTTACACACTTTTGAAGCCTATATAAACCTCTAATGCTCACAAATCAAACCATCCCAAGCAACAAGAGTTGAGTTGTCATCTTGTGCTTCAAGCCCTCTTCTTGGCTCTTCTTCTCACTTTTCTTTTCTCTCTTGAGTGTGAGA
>JAJIYU010009728.1:0-16712 GCA_030144865.1 Tinospora cordifolia | reverse complement strand
ATTTAAATTCTGAAAAATAAATATATGAATAATGAAAATTGAGAAATAGTAAAGATTTTGATGAAAATTGGTAAAATACCTAAGTGGATGAATGAAATAATAATAATAATAATATTGAAATACATGTATATATGTATGTGTATACAAAAGAGGAAGGGAAGCAAAATAGAAAAACGAAATAAAAACAAAAAAAAGGAATTTTGGCAACACGGGCTCATGGATTGTGCAAGCCGAAACGTGGCTCAGGTATGGGCCTGAGTGTGTTGGGCCAATAGCACAGGCCCACGGCCCATGCGAAGCGCTGGCGAGTGGGCCTTTGGCCAACGCAAAATTGGGTTCGGCGCATGGGCCGGCCCACGCACTCCAATAACGATCTTCTTCGTTTTCTCTAATTTTTCCTGAATTTTTCTAGCGAATTTCAGTCTCTTTCATTTGAGAAACCAACAAAACCCATGGTTTTGAGCCATAGTTTTGCCAATCCAATCCATCCTTGACTAAGCCAATACATGGTGACAACAAGGCACCTTGCATGACAGCTCATGAACCAGGTGAATGGCCATGTGGCACTCCCTTTTGCGATGAAAGGACACCTCAACATGTAACAAAACCTCAACTCATGAGCAGATTTTCATTTTCAGTTTCTACAACCCATCTTCAACAATCCGTTTCTCCCTCCTCCCATATCCATTTTCTGTGATCTTGGGTTCGTTGGAGAACGCTTAATCTCTCTACAATGTTGCACAAGCCATTGGCCAAAGTTTTAATCCATATGAGGCTGAGATGACCACGAAAAGGTGTTGTCGGACACTGTTGCATCTGGAAATCTGTAGAAAACTATGTTAAACTCATCTTCAAGGGTTGATTCATAACCCATTCCAGGTCCATTTTTAAAGTAAAACCCCTTGTTTTGTTCCTTATCTAGTGTACTTTCATATCCAAGTGGTGGAAATCAAAAACTGAAGTCTTAAACCTATTTTACAAAGCACTAAAGTTGATTAACTACACCAAGTTTGATATTTAGCAGCAAAGTATTCTACAACAACATAAATTTTGTTACTAAATATTATTTTTTAGTAACAAAAAATTATTTTTGTTGCTATTTTCACTAAAAAAATTTATAATAATAATAATAATTTATTTTTTACTATTATTTTTAGTAACAAAATATTATTTTTGTTGCTATTTTTACATAAAAAATAAGATTAACAACAAATTATTTTTTTTTGTTATTAAAAATTTTGTTGTTGCTTCTCCTATGATAAGATAAGCAACAAATTATTTTTTTGTTGTTAAAAACAAAATACATTTTCTTGTTAAATTTTCTAGGCTTCAATTTCCTCTTTGTCTCTCTCTATTGCGCGTTGATTTCCTCTCCGTCTCTCTCTCTTTGGCTTTTCTCCTCACTTGTAGTTCATTGTCGCCATCGTCATCTTCGCGATCTCTCCTCTCTCCATCATCTTGATCTTCTTTCAGTAAGAAAGTCAGGTTTCGTTGGATTAGAGCAGTAATCATCAAGCTAGGGCACTAAAGTGGGATCGATTTCTAGAATCGCAAATCCACGTGTTTTCCTCTTTATCTCTTTCTCTCTCTCTCTCTCTCTCTCTCTCTCTCTCTCTCTCTCTTTCCATTTTAATTCATATGACTGAATTTCATCTGTATGGTTCAGTGAGGTTACCATCAAATGACGTTCTGCGGGGTCAATCTATTGATGCCCTAGCAGAAGGCAAGGTTCATCGATTGATTGATAGAGGAAGAAGCTCAAGTTCATCGATCGATCGATAGTATGGGGGATATTGATGCAGCAGTGGAGGAATGGTGCTAGTGCTGCACCAATGACGCCTTCGCAATGTAATCCGCTGGACATAGACAGTCGCCTTAAGGAAAAAAAATACATGTAATCATTACATAAACAAAGAAGGATTATGATGTCATTGGATTCCCTCCGGCCATTTCACAATAAGCGTGTTGTAGTTGTCTCTCGATATCACCAAAACCCTAGGGAATCTCGAGAAATTTCAAAGGTCCTAGAGGAAGGATTCAAGTATTTCTCGAGGATGATTGATTGTCAAGTCGGATCAGTAATTTGTTGTTGTTACTGTGGGTCTTCTGGGGCAGTTGTCCTTCGGCAAATCAAGAAAATGTAGTATCTTTTTTGTTCGAAATTCATGGTTTGAAGGGTTTTTTTGGATTTGGCTTCCATGGCGAGCAACAATAGTAAAGTTGAAGATGATCTCGACTCTAGATGGTTTCAAGTGAAAAAGGTTTCCTCTCGTGCTCTATTCTAAACAAATTTTCACTTTTGGTATGTTTCATTTTGGAAATTTTAGTTTCTAATCTGTCAACTTGTTGTATGTTTCATTTTGGAAATTTTAGGTTCTATTCTGTCATCTACACTCGAATTCCTTCACTGTAACTTGCTTTAGCTATAAAAAAGGGAACGGTATTTGATTAAATTTTCATATCTTGTTATCATACCTTTCATATTAAAAAAGGGAGAAATAATTAAGCCATATTACCTAAACTTGGGTATGAGCGCCAGATATGTTTACACATCTAGAGGTTTCATTCTTTCCTTTTAAACTTTGGGATGTGGAGACTCGTTTATGTTATATGTTTTCTTTTCCTTTCTTATTTTCAATTAATTGTTTTTTGTGTTCTCTTACTTAAGGAATTTCACGTACTAGTCATTATCTTCTATAATACTTTCTTTTCTTTCCATTAGAGAGAACTCTAAATTGTTGGACGCATAACTCAGACTCATATCATGAAGTGCTGGAGACATGTATGTTAAGCTAAATTGAAGGGTCTAAGTAACATAGTAATTTAAGAATTAGGATTCCACTTTATGGAAATAAACATTGACTTAACCTTTGATGAAGAGGATGAAGTGGATTTATATAGCTGATCCTATGGAGTTGAGAGAAAGCCTCATTGACTTGATTTGAGAATTCCACTTTTAGCACATAGTACAAATGAGATATGTTGTTGTCAAACTTATGGTTAATGTGTTACACGGGATGCATCCAAGCCCAATTATTGAGGTAAAAAAGATTTATATTTTGTATCATTAGGCTGGATCTGTAGATCTGATGTCGTGATCTTTACATTAGTTGTTTGTTATTTTCTTTTGTATGCATTGCAATATTTTTTCTTAGTGATAATGTGCTTATTAGGTAGTTGAGATGTTGTTGGAAGATTGTAATAACCCAAAACATTTTAATGCGTCCACATCGATAATTAATTTAAGAATTTCAATTAAATAGGAAAGTTTTAAAAGAAAACATGTTTTGAATGTCCATATATGTATTAAATGAAAATAAAATCATATAAAATCATTTTATGGCTTAGAAACTCAAAAACAATGAAAAATAGGAAAGAGGTTCAAAAGATTGTGGTTCGTCGGCGGTAATCGTGCAGGAAAACCACTTAAGAATAGTGGGATCATACTACCAACTGCGGTCCGTAAATGGTCGACCGCGGTCGACAGTCGAAAAAATTGGAAATTTTGAGAAAAATCAACCACCAACTGAGGTCCTTATTTGTCGACTACGGTCCGTATGCGATATATAAATAGAATGACCGACTTAAACTCGTCATTTTCACTTTCAATCCATTCCAGACGAAGGAGACATGATCTTGAAAGCTAGGAGAAACACTCTGAAGTAAGGTGAACTAGAAATTGAAGATTAAAGGTAAGAATCTGAGTCCCTCTATTAAATTACTCTCTCAATTGCTATTTGCTTAATCTAAAAATTCAAATATTCCAGCTGTAAGGGTGAATGAAGGAATTATGTTATGAGAGAACTCTGTTAGCTGAAGTAAATTTAAATCCTTTCCTTATATAAAGTCCTAAAGCAATTGAGTATTGAATTTTACTGTAGTTTTTATGGAATCTTGGATTTATCGGCATCTAAAGAACTGAAATTTGGTAGCACGTTTTCTTTGAAAGGAAGTAAAGTGAATTGAAGTTTTGGTGGAGTAACTGTCAAGTGCATCCTAAAGACAATCTATTGTGATAAGAAAGCTGAAGGGAATCCTAAAACATTTAGGTGAGAGGGATATCCTTACTCTTTAGTATTATGCGGGAATCATGCTTGAGACATGATGGTTGCTAGTATAGGATTTATATTATATGAATGTTGATATTGTTGGAATTGAATGGTTTGTTTGCAATTGTTGGAAGTGCTAAATGATTTACCATTATGCATGATTTCTATTGAGATTTACCGCTCATGTGACGTTTTCATAATTTTGCTTCTAATATCATGTTGATTGAATGTTTTGAGCTTGAATGCATGATTGCTTCACTAAATTAAGATTAATGGCTAAATAAAAAAAATTCCCACACACCGGTACAGTAGGCTGCAGAGCATTGTAAATATTCCTGACCCTTAGTGTCGATAACAAATTTCATTGTCTTGGAAATTATAAGGAATTAGCTGCATAGCGTTCCTTACCTTTGACTGTGATATCTTGGGAATAAAAAAGAATGGGCCGCTAGGCGTTCCTTTCCTTAGATTTTGCTCGACACTTGATTTTTCTTCAGAATTTGGTAACAGGCTGCATAACATTATCGTTCCTTAAACTGTGATTCACATGTACAGGCCGCAGGGCGTGCATGGGGATAAGTAATAGGCTGCAGAGCGTTATTTATCTTTGGATGTTGATGTTCTTGATTTCTTGTTTCTAGCCAAATTGCATGCACTCATTTCCATCCTAGATCACAAAGGAATATTGGGAGTCTAATCAACTCTTCCGGTTTAGGTTACAAAAAACAATTTAATGTGTGAAACGCCTAATGTGTGGAAGTGTGTGTATGTTTTGAGTTTCATCTTGTATAATGCTAGAGATGTATAAGATTGACTCACTGGGCTTACGAGCTCACCCAATCATTCTATTTTCAGGTTTTCATAGGTCTATTGTATAGTGACTACTTACTGACAGTGGAGACGTTCAAGGATGGGTTTATAATTGTGTTTTGAAACGTTATGTTAAAATGACTTTTGATGTAATTTTGGAACAGAATATTTGTTCTTCTTTTGTAGAATGCCGGAAATGTATTCGAACTATATTTTCATGTTTTGATGCTGTATTTATCGATGGACTATGTTTTCATATTTTGACAATATAAAACTTGTAGAAAATTTTGTTGAACTTGATATTTTCTCGAATAATATTTTGAGTATTTTCACAGAAAAAGTTTAACTAAAAGTTGATCAATATGGGCTCACTATTTTGAAAATTTTTCATTCATTTTGTTTAAGAGAGATAACAAAATTTGTATCAAAGGTAGCATTCCGGTCTTCAAGAGATGGTAACCCGATGATCTCCATTTTGAGGAGTCCAGACCTGAGGAGGGGAGAGTAATCACGAGCTTGAGCATAGAGAAGGCACTCCAGGAATAGCAGCTGCATCAATGGGAGCAGTGATGACTCCGGAGGTGATTGCAGAGATTACTCAAAAGATGATAGCTGAGGTTACTCCTAAAATAGTAACAGAAATCACTCCTCGAGTAGTAGAACAAATAGTAAAAACCTTGCAGTCATCACAACCATCAGTGCCAGTACAACCACAGTTGTTGCAGCAACCTGTACAACCACCGCTAGAGCCTCAGATTTCACCAGTACTTCAAACTCAACAAGAGGCCAGATCATTAGAGGTGATTATGGCAAGCAAATCAGCTAGTTGTGATAAGGAACAGAAGGAGTTACTAATTGAGTTTCAGAAATTGAAACCCAATACATATGAAGGAATGACTAATCCAATGACAGCTGATAGGTGGTTTACGGAGATGAACAAGCATTTGAATGCATTGGGAGTGACAGGACCGCGACGAGTCACTTTGGCAGTACATCAGTTAGAAGGGTTAGCATATCACTGGTGGGAAATGATCATGAATGACCCTGCCATAGATGAAACAACGCTGACTTGGGAAGAGTTCAAGACCATGTTCTATGATGCTTATTTCTCAACAGCCAAGAAAAGACAAATGCACGCTGAGTTCACAAGACTAGCACAAAAGATGATGTTAGTGACAGAGTATGAACGAAAATTCACAAAGTTAGCAAGATTTGCTCCTGATTTGGTAAAGGATGAGCAAACAAAGACAAAGAGGTTCATTGAAGGATTGAAACTAGAAATTAGAAAGATAATAGCACCCTTAAAGTTGACGAACTTCAGAGAGGCTGTGGAGAGGGCACAGATTATAGAAAGAGACCTGGAGGCAGAATAGGCATGGAAGAGTAAGAAGCAAACCAGATCTAGTCAAGCAGCAGGACCATCGTTGAGGAAACCTGGCGGTCAGGAGAGGAGAAGAGTACCTTAGAACCAGAGACAAGTACGGGCATCTGAGAGATTACAGAGAAGACAGGCCAGATCGGAGAGAAACATTAGCGAACAACGGGAGCAGGCTAGAAAGAAAGGGTTATGCTATGTTTGCAATCAAAAAGGGGATTTTGCCAGAGATTGTCCCAATAAAGAAATGACCACAGTATCTCAATCGGTGTATCAGACTCGATCTCAGACAGAAAGATCACAGCGAAAGCCTCAGACACAACAACAAAGTCAAGCAAGCCTCTATACGGTAGTCAGTAGTACGGAACTAACCCAAGCAGTGGAAGGTACGTTCTTATTATTTGGGGTTATTGTGCGAGTATTATTTGATTCAGGTGCAACTAGGTCATTCATTTCAGAAGAAGTCGTAGATAGATTGAAGTTAGTCACAGACCCTTTGGTCACAC
Source organism: Tinospora cordifolia (assembly GCA_030144865.1). Taxonomy (NCBI): domain Eukaryota; kingdom Viridiplantae; phylum Streptophyta; class Magnoliopsida; order Ranunculales; family Menispermaceae; genus Tinospora; species Tinospora cordifolia. Next base: position 9,972 of record JAJIYU010009728.1, on the reverse strand, counting down.
CATTAGAAGTGTCTACTCCAGTAGGAAGTATGGTGAGTTCAAAAAGACATTGTAGGTGTGAACTCACTTTCGGAGATAGAAGAATAGGAGTGGACCTTTGTGTACTTTGTTTTAGCGGATATGACGTGATATTGGGAATGAATTGGTTAACCCAATATCAAGCTAAGATCGATTCCCAAAGACGAAGAGTTACAATCAAGCTACCATCCGGGGAAGTTGTGAAGATAGAAGGAGATATGAAGAAGCTGCCTAGAAGTCCAACTTTAGCATTACTAGATGCTGTCCAACAGAAGGTCGACTTCAAACAGTTGATAGAGGATGAAGTAGAGAAGCCACAGGGAATACAACAGATCCCAGTGGTGAGAGAATATGAGGATGTATTTTCGGATGAATTGCCTGGCCTTCACCACATAGGCAAATATCATTCAAGATTGAAGTATATCCGGGTACAAATCCCATTGCCATTCCATCTTATCGGATGGCACCAGTAGAACTGGTTGAGCTAAAAACTCAATTAGATGAACTGCTGGCAAAGGGTTTCATTAGACCAAGTGAGTCGCCATGGGGAGCTCCAGTCTTGTTTGTAAGGAAGAAAGATAGATCCATGAGATTATGTGTAGACTATAGGAAATTAAATCAAGTTACAATAAAGGATAAGTACCCTCTACCAAGAATCGATGATCTCTTTGACCAGCTGAGGGGAGCCTCACGATTTTCAAAAATAGATTTGAGATCATGGTAACATCAGTTAAGGATTCGTGAGTTAGACATACCGAAGATAGCATTCAGAACTCGGTATGGACATTTCGAATACACAGTGATGCTATTTGGACTAACGAATGCTCTGACGGCATTTATGGATCTAATGAATAGGGTCTTTAGCCAATACCTGACTAGTTCGTTGTTGTTTTCGTGGATGATATCCTCATTTATTCCAGATTAGATGTTGAGCATGAAAGACACTTGCACATGGTACTGGAAACACTTAGATAGAATAAACTGTAGGCCAAATTCAGCAAATGTGAATTTTGGATGCAAAAAGTAAAATTTCTTGGTCATGTTGTCTCTGCAGAAGGTATATCAGTGGATTCAGAGAAATTTGAAGCGGTAGCTAATTGGAAACAGCCAACAACAGTAATTGAGATCAGAAGCTTTCTTGGATTGGTTGGGTACTACCGCAAATTTATTAAGGATTTCTCGAAAATAGCTAGTCCACTGACAAAACTGACCAGGAAAGGAGAAAAGCTCATTTGGGATGATCAGTGCGAGGCATCATTCCAGGAATTAAAAAGGAGATTAACAACAACACCAGTCTTGATTACTCCTACACAAGGAGTAAGATACACCCTCTATATCGATGCATCTTTGAATGGTTTGGGTGCAGTAGTGATGCAAGAAGGATAACCTATGGCATATGCCTCCCGACAGTTAAAGCCACATGAGCAGAATTATCCCACACACGATCTGGAGCTTGCAGCGATCGTGTTTGCATTGAAGATTTGGAGGCATTATCTTTATGGAGAGAATTTTGACCTGTACTCAGATCATAAAAGCCTCAAATATATCTATTCTCAGAAAGAACTCAATCTACGACAAAGAAGATAGTTAGAGTTCTTGAAGGACTATGACTTTTAGCTACATTATCACCTTGGTAAGGCTAACGTAATAGTAGATGCACTAAGTAGAAAGTTTAGCTGGAAGGATGAAGAAAGGGCACAAATGTATCAGCTGATCAGTACATATGACCTAAGTATAGCTACTAACGAAACTCAGACATATTTGTATGCGATAGCTAGCGATCCAAATATAATACACCAGATTAGAGGAGCAGAAGAATGATAAGTGGATGACAAATCTGATTGATGATATTAGGCAAGGTAAACATACAAACTTCAGAATTGATGCGAATCGCGCATTGAGGCTAGGTGACAAGTTATGTGTACCGAGTACGGGACACATTAAAGACACCATACTGGATGAAGCATACTTAACCAAGTACACATTGCATCCGGGAGGTGATAAAATGTACAAGAATTTGAGAAAGACTTATTGGTGGAAAGGTATGAAGAAAGACATCGCAAAGTATGTCTCTCGATGCCTTATGTGCCAACAGGTGAAGGCTGAGCACAAAAAGCCATCTAGCTTACTGCAACCACTTCCAATACCAGAATGGAAGTGGAATGATATTACCATGGATTTTGTGAGTAGTCTTCCGAGAAATTAGAAAGGTAAAGACACCGTTTGGGTGATAGTAGATAGATTGACAAAGGTAGCTCACTTCTTACCTATACGATCTACTGACCTAGTGAATAAGTTGGGTGAACTATATGTTAGGGAAATAGTGAGACTGCATTGAGTTACAAAGACAATTGTATCGGACCGAGATGCCAGATTCACATCCCAATTTTGGCAAAGTTTACAAAAAGAACTGGGGAATAAAATCACTATGAACACGACATTTCACCCATAAATGGATGGACAATCTAAAAGGGTTATACAAGTGTTAGAAGATATGTTGAGAGCATGTGCTCTAGATTTTAAGAGCAATTAGAGCAAATATTTGCATTTAGTAGAGTTCGCCTACAACAATAGCTATCAGGCAAGCATTAGAATGGCTCCATTTGAAGCGTTCTATGGTAGACCCTGCAGATCGCCATCCTGTTGGACAGAACTGGAGGATTATGTGCTTACCGGACCTGATATGATTGAAGAGATGAACTTACAGATCAAGAAGATCCAAAAGAGGTTAGTGACTGCACAGAGTAGACAGAATTGCTACGCAGACAAAAGGAGAAAGCCCTTAGAGTTCTAACTAGGAGACAGGGTGTTCCTGAAGATAAGTCCGCAGAAGGGAATCAGAAGGTTTGGAGCCAAGGGTAAGTTGGCCTTTAGATTCATTGGTCCGTTTGAGGTACATAAACAGATTGGTGAATGTGCTTACAAATTGGATCTTCCGAATCGATTTTTTGCAATCCACAATGTGTTCCATGTCTCGATGCTTTGGAAGTACGAACCAAATCCTTCACATATCATTCCATGGCAAGATGTCAAAATTCAAGGTGATGCAACTTACGAAGAACCAGCTATTCGGATCCTGGATCGTAAGGTATAGAGCCTCATAACTAAAGACATTCCTTTAGTCAAAGTTTTATGGAAGCATCATAATCTGGAGGAAGCCACCTGAGAATTAGAGAGTAGAAGAAATACCCAGAACTATTCTCCAGGAATTCTTGACTGAACACATTAGGCAGGTATGTTTTATTTAAATTTCGAGGGCGAAATTTCTTTAAAGGGAGGTAGATTGTAATAACCCAAAACATTTTAACACGTCCACATCGATAATTAATTTAAGAATTTCAATTAAATAGGAAAGTTTTAAAAGAAAACATATTCTGAATGACCATGTATGTATTAAATGAAAATAAAATCATATAAAATCATTTTTACGGCTTAGAAACTCAAAAATAATGCAAAAAAATAGGAAAGAGGTTTGAAAGATTGTGGTTCGTCGGCGGTAATCGTGTAGGAAAACCACTTAAGAATAGTGGGGTCATACTGGCAACTGCGGTTCGTAAATGGCCGACCGCGGTCCGCAGTCGAGAAAACTAGAAATTTCGAGAAAAATCAACCACCATCCAAGGTCCTTATTTGCTGATCGCGGTCCGTACGCGATATATAAATAGAATGACCGACTTAAACTCGTCATTTTCACTTTCAGTTCGTTCCAAACGAGGGAGAAATGATCTTGAAAGCTAGGAGAAGCACTCTAAAGTAAGGTGAACCAGAAATTGAAGATTAAAGGTAAGAATCTGAGTCACTCTAATAAATTACTCTCTCAATTGTTGTTTGCTTAATCTGAAGATTCAAATACTCCAGCTGTAAGGGTGAATGAAGGAATTATGTTATGAGAGAACCCTATTAGCTGAAGTAAATTTAAATCCTTTCCTTGTATAAAATCCTAAAGCAATTGAGTATTGAATTTTACTGTAGTTTTTATGGAATCTTGGATTTATCGACATCTAAAGAACTGTTGGTAGCACGTTTTCTTTGAAAGGAAGTAAAGTGAATTGAAGTTTTGGTGGAGTAACTGTCAAGTGCATCCTAAAGACAATCTATTGTGATAAGAAAGCTGAAGGGAATCCTAAAACATTTAGGTGAGAGGGATATCCTTACTCTTTAGTATTATGCGGGAATCATGCTTGAGACATGATGGTTGCTAGTATAGGATTTATATTATATGAATGTTGATATTGTTGGAATTGAATGGTTTGTTTGCAATTGTTGGAAGTGCCGAATGATTTACCGTTATGCATGATTTCTATTGAGATTTACCGCTCATGTGACATTTTCATAATTTTGCTTCTGATATCATGCTGATTGAATGTTTTGGGCTTGAATGCCTGATTGCTTCACTAAATTAAGATTAATGGCTAAATAAAAAAAATTCCTACACACCGGTACGACAGGCTGCAGAGCGTCGTAAATATTCTTGACCCTTAGTGTCGATAGCAAATTTCATTGTCTTGGGAATCATAAAGAATTTGCTGCATAGCGTTACCTTAGTAATTGGCTGCATAACATTACCGTTCCTTAGACTGTGATTCACATGTACAGGCTGCAAGGCGTGCATGGGGATAAGTAATAGGTTGTAGAGCGTTACTTATCTTTGGATGTTGATGTTCTTGATTTCTTGTTTCTAGCCAAATTGCATGCACTCATTACCATCTTAGATCACAAAGGAATATTGGGAGTCTAATCAACTCTTCCGGTTTAGGTTACAAAAAACAATTTAATGTGTGAAATGCCTAATGTGTGGAAGTGTGTGTATGTTTTGAGTTTCATCTTGTATAATGCTAGAAATGTATAAGATTGACTCACTGGGCTTACGAGCTCACCCAATCATTCTATTTTCAGGTTTTCATAGGTCTATTGTACAGTGATTACTTACTGACAGTCGAGACGTTCAAGGATGGGTTTATAATTGTGTTTTGAAACGTTATGTTAAAATAACTTTTGATGTAATTTTGGAACATAATATTTGTTCTTCTTCTGTAGAATGCCGGAAATGTATTCAAACTATATTTTCATGTTTTGATGCTGTATTTATCGATGGACTATGTTTTCATATTTTAACAATATAAAACTTGTAGAAAATTTTGTTGAACTTGATATTTTCTCGAATAATATTTTGAGTATTTTCACAAGAAAAGTTTAACTAAAAGCTGATCAATATGGGCTCACTATTTTGAAAATTTTTCATTCATTTTGTTTAAGAGAGATAGCAAAATTTGTATCAAAGGTAGCATTCTGGTCCTCAGGAGATGGTAACCCAATAATCTCCATTCCGGGGAGTTCAGACCTGAGGCCGGGGTGTTACAAAGATATTGTTTATAATTAATTGATCTTGCAATAGCTTGAACAATCAAGTTTTCTTGCTCCTTTTCCTTTTTGTTTTTTTTCCCAATAGTCTTAGTAAACTACATTGGGGGCTAAGGCAATATTGAGTGGAGCACATTGTTGAAACAAATAAGTTTTTGTTTCCCATTTGTTTTTTGGGGCAGAGTGGAGTATTATAATTCTTTCTTGTTTCTATTATGTTTCATCCTCATATCAAGTGGGGTTTTGTGTAAAAGATTAATTATTAATGGCTGGAGGAGAGGGATTGATTGAGCTGAAGTTCAAGATTTTTGATGAATATGCATTGTTAAATCATGGTAAAAATGTTAAGGTATGTCTCTTTTAGTTCCTTGTTAAATTATGGTAAAATTGCCACCTAATTACCTTGTTTCGATAAGTTTTATTCTTCTATTTTGCATTGTCTCCATTTAGTTCTTTTAGTTGTAAAGGGTTCTCTCTCAGAGCATGTAAGTGTAAAATTTGCATTTCATTGAACAGTTTAACAGTCTTCTTTTTTGTTATGTGTTTATTTATTTCAACTTCATGATTTTTGTAGGTTGCTAGACAAATCATAAACATTATATCTTGTTTCTAAAATCTAGATCATGAACATTATATCTTGTTTCTAAACGTACAGTATTTGTACATGATTGAACACTTGCTACAATCCTATTTGATACTAGTATAGGAAAATATCAAAACATATAGTCGTTGGCAGTATCTCAGTATCTTTCCAGACTCAGTCTGATTTGTAGAAAGGGTTTCTTCAATTTCTGCCACTGGAAGGCAAATGATTGCAATTGATTCCACCAATATGATACTTTACATTTTATTTACTTGCGCATATATACAAGTGCGCACATGTACAATTTCAATTTTTCATTTTTTTTCCTTTTTAGTTAGAATAACATTTCCTTTCTGCAAGACTACATTGCTTAGTCATAACAAATTAATTTGAGCAAATATACAATCAAATTGTATACACATTTCTCAGTTTGCTGTTTCTTCAGTCGTTCAAAAAATTGTAAGAGAAGACAATATTTATAGACTAAAGCAGCAATCACTTCGATGCAGGTTGGAAGATGAAGAATGTCGTCAGAACTTGCACAAGTGCGGTGACAATCAATGCAACAGTGGGCAATGGGGCAGTAAGCCCAAAATTCTGCCAAACCAAATTCAAATGTACCTTCAATTACTGGATTTTCTTCAATATTTAAATATTCACATATCAGAACCAAATAATAGGAAGGCCAAACTTTCAGGTCTATATCGATGAATTGACTAAGCTGTTTATTCTGCATTTTGATAATAAACTTATTTAAAATGAAGAGCTAATTAAGACTCCTATTAAGGTGCATGTTCACAATTAAAATCATGTTCACTATTAAGGGATATCGAATTTTACTCATTTTGGCTTCTGCATTAATTGCTAGGATCTCTGCCAAGCTGATCCTAAATCAGTAACAGCACAATGGACAATGCTTTTGCCAACCAATGATGTGGTACAGCTTAGGTATGTGTTACTGATAGCATTTGTTCTTTTGTTTTCTCTATTTTATTCATTAATTTTATTTATGTTTCACCTTTTTTTCCCACTTTTCTTGTTCAACTATTCTTGTTATTTGGCCAATCCGAAGGAAGCGTGAGCCTACTTTAATGACTTGCTTGCAATTTGATCCAATTTTAAATGTGCAATAACTAGAATTTTCATTTTTTTTATATGCATCATCTTTCTATAGTTTGTAGTTATGTTTAAAGTAAATGTTCTGTAATTTTTTTTTTCTAAAATGCTTTGCAATCAATTTGAAGAAGCCTTTTTATTCTTGTGAACTCTCTGATGGAATATGTAGCTTATGATTTCTACTTTGTTATGTTTAGACCCGCGTTGCAGTGGCCACAACTTTAACCTTCGTGTTAGCGGCTGCGTCACCTGTTTTCCTACAAGTAGCAGAGTACGAGAAATCTACTAAACTTGGCCCATTTACAAAAACAACTGCTAATTACTTTGTTATTTTTCATTTCTTTTTTTATTTCTTTTTTTTAATGCTTGCACATTTGTTAGACTAGAGGTGTTGGTTACCAGGGACAAATCTACTAGCTAAGAAGATCTGAAGTTAGCAGTTAATCATCCTTAGTACTCTCAGTAACACATAGCAGAAAGTTCTTGGATATGTGCTATTCATATTATATAAGAATGGAAAATGCTTGCTTTCCTTATTATAATTCTAAGGAAATGCCAAGTCAATCTTTTGTTTCCTTAAACTGCTATTGAGATGACTGAACCTTTACCGATTTCAATTTGTTCTTTCATCAAAATGAAACCATTGGTATTTAAAGCTCTAATCATCAGACAAGGACATGATGAGGAAGTGGCAATGTACAGAAAGCAACCGCAAGATATTTTTGCACCACCTATTGGGTTGACCAAAAAAGACTTGCAAGGAATAGTAAAATTAAGTTTCCCCTTTCTAGTGCTGTGAGGAATATGAATGAAGCTTAATAATCTACTTGAACTTACATCATATGTTGATACAATAGTTAGAAGATCCAAGCTTTATCAGAACTCTTGTTGCTTATTTCTAGAATATGAAAGGATTCATTAGCTATATAGTTGTGTAAAACTCTCAGATGCTTTTTTAGTAGTGTTTTTAAGGCATGGCCATAATAAACAAAAGCCTAAGCTTATATTTGAGCAAATTTTCTCGAGGTGCTATCGTACAGTTTTGATACATCAAACTTTATTTATTTTCAAAAGAAATGCTGAGAAATATGATAATTTCAATTCTATGTGGGTTATCCATTACTTATCTCTCTGAAATTTAAACATGCATCGAACATTGTGGAAAATGCCTTAAAATGTTTCGAATCTAAACAAGGACAGCTGCCCAGGAATTACTTCTTTATGCTTCCTACGTCATGCACCTGCTTTTTTAAGTTAGTCTAATTTTCTCACATTGCTCACATGCATTTATTTTTGAAATTCGATGGAGATTGCCTGGAGAGTAATGATCTTTAGAAAACAATCAATTGGATTTTGAAAGGTCGGATTCATTATTGTAGTGTTGTCTGAGAAAGAAAGACTGAAAGTGACAAATGAACTATGAAATTCCATGTTACTCCATTACAACTGTAACCTAATTTGTCCTACTGTCTCCCCATTATATTTGATCCTAATAGTAATTCCATGTGTCCTGATTTAACGTTTTGCTATAATTTCCAATAAAATGAAGCAAGGCTTCTTTAATTTGATTTTAATTTTAAGACTTAGGGAAACAAGTCTTGAGAAGAATTTTACCTTATTATTGGTTTGCTTCCCTGCGATGCAATTGGAAGCTGGCTTTCAAAGTTTTAACTTCAGTTTCTCATGGATGGCTCTATAGTTGAACTGTTTTCTCTAGTTACATGTAGCGACCCATCATTACACACTGAGAGATTCTCAGTAAGTATTTGTTAACTTTAACCTCAATCTATAGAAAAACTCACTCTTCTTCTAGTTTTTACATGCAATTTTCTATTTTGGTCTAAACCGTTGTTGTATCTTACTACTGTTGGAGTTCTCTATCACTCATGTAAATTCTTACTATAATATTGCAACCCTGCTTCTGATACACAAATTAACATGGTAATATACTAATGTTATCTCTTTGCTTCTAATACACACACCCAAACAAGTCTTACACACCCAAACAAACTAACACTTCAAATCTTTATAATCTTTTATTTATTGACAGCTTCCCTGCTAATTGCAGAGAATCACCCAGGACTAAACGACTGCACACGATGGATGTTGTATATAGGACCTATTGCTTATGGCCCATTTACAAAGTTAAAGCTTACAAGTTGAGGAAGATAAGGTTGAGATAACAAGTGCTTCAAGGTTCATAAAATGTGTTATAGTAGGAGATGGAGCAATTGGGAAAACATGTATGCTCATCTGTTACACAAGTAACAAGTTCCCAACAATAAGTTTCTTCAAAATCTCAAGTAAATTTTTTTCTTGTGTTTGCTCTCCTTTGCAATTACAATGGGTTTTATGAAGAACTAGAGCTCATTCTAGCTTTTAAATTTCCATGTTTCTTGAACCATGACTATGTTCCTACTATTTTTGACAATTTCAGTGCTAATGTATCTGTGGATGGCAACATTGTGAACTTGGGTTTATGGGATACAACAAGTAATTTTCTAGTTAAGTGTTTAGTTTTACTGTAAAAAAATTTTCTTGATGTTTTTCTTGTTTGCTTCATAGGGCAAGAAGATTATAGTAGGTTAAAAAACCACTAAGTTATAGAGGAGCTAACATATTTGTTCTAGGTTTTTTTTTTTTTTTTTTTTTACTTTAGCAGGGCAAGCTATGAGAATGTTCTTAAGAAGGTAATTATTTTAGGTGTTTATGCTTTATGTCTGTTCTGATTTTGCAAAAGCTTGTTTATGCTTTATGTCTGTTCTAATTTTGCAAAAGCTTTTTCTCCAACTTCTTCTTACCTTTGCCTTTTTTCTTTATCTCTTTTAGCGTTTGATATTTGAACCCTGTTTGAAAACGTGGGCCAACTTTCTTTCAAAGCAAAAGTAAATGTT
>JAJIYU010009727.1:0-16753 GCA_030144865.1 Tinospora cordifolia | reverse complement strand
ACTAAACCTTAATTTTCATTTAATTATCAAATTAAGGTCTTATTTGTCTATTTTATATTATATTTCCAATATATTTTATTTTTCATGTGCCAACCCACAATTTGCACCCGAGAATTTCTTAAAATCTTTGAAATTATTTTCACTTGATTTATTTCATTTAATTTCCTCACACTTATTTATCTTTAATTATTTGACAAAATTTTGGGGTATTACATTGCGCAACCTCTTCGCAGTTCGATCTATGATGGCCATAGGCATCTCATCAAATGTAGAGTCTTTTCGCGGCTCAATATGTCTCCAATCAATAACATGCGAGGGATCGGGGTGGTATTTTCTCAACATAGAAACATAAAATATATTATGCACACTGATAGTTGTGGCGGTAATGCTAGCCTATAGGCAACGAGGCCTATCCTCTCAAGGATTTCAAAAGGCCCAATATATTTCGATGCGAGCTTTCTTAAAATCTCGAAACGTGTTTGCCTCTTGCGAGGAGAGATGTAGAGGAGGACATGGTCGCCAACCTCAAACTCAAGGACCCTTCTTCGGTTATTTGGATAACTCTTCTATCAGTCCTGAGCGGCCTTCATATTATGTCTAATCCTCTGCATCTTCTCATTCTGCTCCTGTAATCTGTCTCGGCCCAGTGGGCGGGAGACCTGCATGATCGACCATATAACGCCTCAAATGGTGCCATCCCAACACTCGACTGGTAGTTGTTATTATAAGCAAACTCACATAGAGCTAAGTGATCCTCTCGGCTACCACCAAAATCCAAAATGTAAGACCGCAGCATATCCTCAAGGATCTGGATCACACGCTCAGACTGGTCATCAGTCTGTGGATGGAATGATGTACTAAGGCTCACCCTCGTCCCCAACTGAGTCTGCAATGCCTGCCAAAATTGGGACGTGAACCTTGCGTCTCTGTCAAACACAATGGATAGGGAAACCCCATGGAACCTCATAATCTCCTTGATATAGAATCTGCTCAATCACTCCACTGAATCCTTAGTATGCATAGAAAAAAAGTGGGTAGACTTCGTCAAACAGTCGACAACTACCCAAATAGCATTGTGTCTCCACTATGTACGAGGTAGTTCTGTAACAAAATCCATAGTGATGTGCTCCTAATTCCACTTTAGTATAAAAAAGGGTTGTAAGGATTCACTGGGTCTCTCATGCTCAGCCTTGACCTACTGGCACGTATGACATCTGTGAATGAAGAATGCTATGTCCCGTTTTATCCCAGGCCACCAATATGTTCATTTAGCATCTTGGTAGATCTTATTGGCGCCCAGATGAACTGCATATCTTGATCGGTGTAGCTCTTCGAGCACACTACGCCTCAAACTAGCATCGTCTAGTACCCATAGTCGTCTCCTGAACTTCAGTTCACCCTGTGAATCTAGCGACCACTCTCCTCGAGAAGTGTCATCTGCCGAAGCCTTCAACATATTATAATTGGTATCACGAGGCTGCCCCTCTGTGATTTCCTGAATCTGAACTGGCTGGGTTGTAATCTGTGCACTGACTCTAGTCTTTGTAGATGACTCATGGATACTCATAATCGAGGCAAAGTCAAGCATCATCTGTTCATGGGACATATGTCTCGCCATGTATACAGTCTTGACCAGTTTCCTACTCAAATCATCAGCCACTACATTAGCCTTCCCCGGGTGGCTCGTAATAGAAAAATCATAATCCTTCAATAGCTCCATCCATCGTCTCTGCCTCATGTTCAGATCCTTTTGTGAGAACAAATACCTTAGGCTCTTATGATTTGAGTAGAGCGTAAAGCGCTCGCCATAAAGATAATGCCACCAGATCTTAAGTGCGAATACTACTGATGCCAACTCTAAACCATGTACAGGGTAGTTCTTCTCATTATCCTTCAACTGTCGAGAGGCAAAAGCTACTACCCCTGTCATCCTGCATCAATATACAGCCCAAACTTATCTATGATGTGTCAGTATATATGGTCAGCTCTCGGCCAGGCTCTGGCAACACTAGTATTGGAGCCGATGTCAATCTCTACTTATCAGGAAAGGCTTCCTTGCACCTATTAGTCCATATAAAAGAAGTATTCTTCTTAGTTAGCTTCATCATCGGAGCTACAATCCTTGAGAAGTTCTGGACGAAATCGCGATAATAGCCTGTTAAACCCAAGAAGCTACGGATCTCCATCACCGTGGTAGGTCTCGGCCAACTGATAACTGCCTCAACCTTAGAGGGGTTCACAAAGATACCCTCATCTCTAACTACGTGACCCAAAAATCAAACCTCTAACAGCCAAAACTTGCACTTGCTAAATTTTGCATATAATCTATGCTCTTTCAAGGTCTGCAGTGCGATCCTCAAGTGCTCAACATGCTCCTCGTGAGACCTCGAATAGATCAAGATGTCATTGATGAAGATAATCACAAAAGTGTTGAGGTATGGCCGAAACACCCTCTACATGAGGTTCATAAACATAGCTGGGGCATTAGTCACGCTAAACGACATTACCAAAAACTCATAGTGCCCATATCTAGTGCAAAATGCAGTCTTTGGCACATCTTCATCCCTGATTTTCACCTGATGGTATCCAGATCTTAGATCGATCTTCCTCCCTGAGCTAGTCAAATAAGTCATCGATACACAAGAGGAAATATTTGTTCTTGATCGTCACCTTGTTCAGTTGCCGGTAGTCGATGCATAAGCGGAGGCAGCCATTCCTTCTTCTTCACGAACAGTACTGGAGCACCCCAAGGTGACACCTTAGGAGAGATGAAACCTTTACTCAACAACTCTTCCAACTGAACTTCAACTCTTGTAACTCCTGAGGTGCCATGCGGTAGGGAGGAATCGATACAGGTCGTGTCCCTCGGATGATCTCGATGATAAAGTCGATCTCCCGCTTAGGGGGTAAGCCGGGCAGATCTTTAGGAAACACGTTAGGGAAATCCTGACAACTGGGATCTGATCAATAGACTGCCGTGTCGGTGCCTCCTCTATAGTTGTCATACCAACTAGGGTATCCATCTCATGCTGCATCACTAATCGACCCTGAATACCCTGCCTATCAGAAGCTCTACCCTGGAAGACAATAGTGGGTTGGCCTGGAATCTGAAATACAACCCTCTTGGTGAAGCATTTGACATATGCGTGATATCTAGCCAGCCAGTCCATACCAAATATGGCATCAAACTCAAGAAGCTCCAACACTTAGAGATCTACTATGGTCTCAAGGTCCTCCAACTTAAGCACACATCTTTCACATATCATGTTGGGGTAGATGCGCTCCCCAGTGGCAATACTCAACATCAACCAAGTAGAAGCCCTAATTGGTATAAGTCCTAGTCTATCCATAGCACATCCAGAAATGAAGGACAAGGTAAAACCAGCATCAAGCAATACATAAACAGATGATTCACAAAGTGAGACGGTACCTTTCACCGAGGTCTTCGTCGAGTAAGGGTTAGGTTGGGTGATAGCTTGTGCTCTATCTCTGATAACCGGAGTAGATGAACTAGGACCACCAATAAGAGTTGGACACTCAACCTTCTTGTGTCCAACCTGCCCGCACTGATAGCACATAAGTGGTGGCCTCTGTCATCCTTGATAGCTCTAACTCTGCCCACGGCCTCTGCCTCGGCCCCCTAAAAATGTGTTCTACTGCTTTGCTGGTGGGTCTACCTGAACGGGAGTGGCTGCAAGCGCTACTGCCTGGGTGGCGCTTTGGCTAGGAGTGTCGTTCGACTGTGTCCCATAATACCTCTTCTTCCTCTGCCTCTACTAACGACCACGACCTCGGTAACCTTTGGGCCCACCTCTTTGTAATGGTTGAGTCTGAGACCTGGTCTGCTGTTGTGGTTGTGGCTAAGGGGTACTACCAGGTACTACAGAAACCTTGGTAAGATCATGAATACGATTCTTTTATTAATTTAAGATTATGCTTTTGTAGTTTTTATTAATCTAACTGTCCTTAATTTATCTGCTTTTAGGACATTTCTCGTTTAATTTCACTGACCCAAGTTGCTGACAAGGATGAATCGAAAGATCATGCACCTGTTGAATGTGAACGAGAAACCACGATTGATGAAATTGTTGAGTTGGTTGTTAATGTTGCGACTTCAGCCGTCTTTACTAAAGATCACACTCTACTTCTTCCATCTCCTACAGTTAATAAAAGGGGGAGGCATCCCACTAGAGATAAACATAAAGGAAAAGAGATTGCGAAGGGACGACTATCCCCCTTAGACATCTGTCTGCTTGAAGATATAGACAATAGTGTTGTAGCTGAGTTTGATGAGTAGATTCAAAAGGGTTAGCTGAAGCGTTCGAAGTAAGTTTTCTTAGAGATCAGGTTTGCAATCCGAACATTGTTGTTATTTATAATACATTGATATTAACTTCTGTCACATTATTTAGGTCAAATAAAGTATACCATGATCGTGACAACAATCTGAATCCAGCTTTTGATTTTTCAAATGTTAATATCATTGATAAGGAATGGTTTTACACATTGATCACCCCAAGCCTGCCTATCTCCTCCTCTGTAAGTTTAATTTTTTGCACTTGATATTATTGCTTAGAGATATTATACTGATAATATACCAACATGATACCAAAATATAGGGTTTTGGACACTTTGCAATGTCTGTATACACATATTATACTGATATGATACCAATATCATCTATGTAACGTGTTCTTAAAGTATGTTATGTTTATTATTTCAATATAATGACATGTTATACAAACAACATACTTATTATGTTTTGAATGTTTCATGTTTATACAATTTTTATTCATGACCCAAATCTTTTATTGTAATTTAGAAATTTTGTATTGGTAGCATGTAGATGTGGTGTTCTATTACTTGCGCAAGAAAAACAAGTATAACGAATTGATTAAGATCAAGTGTAAACGACAAACAACTTTTTAGATCAAAAGTTGCAGTCTGTTTATGGTAGATTTGAAAAAGAGAAGGACGCATCTGTGTTAGGGGATGAGATGATAATTATGGAGTATATGCTAGGGCACTACATGTACTGCAACACTCCATGTTCTGATGTTGACTACGTCATTTTCCCTATTAATGTTGTGGTTGTGTTCCACTAGATACTAGGTTGCATCAGCATTCACAAGGTTTGAATATATGTTTACAATTCCTTGTGTACTCCTACTGTTGATGCTGCACAATGGAGGCAGTTTAAGCTTATTGCAACATTCTTCCTTTTTACCTCGAGATGATTGGATTTTATGAATCGAAAGTTAACCAAAAGGATAAACTTGGAAAAGAGCCATTTAAGGTGCAAGTGGTTAATAATCTATCCGAGTAAGATGAGTGTGATTGTGGAATGTTCATATTTTATTTTGCTGAATGTTTTGCCACCAAAGGAAATTTTACCTGATTTTGATGTGGTGAGCTACAAAAAAGGGGTGGCTCTTAATCTGTACTTGCATGGTAAAATGAAGCAGAATGAAGGCACCAAAAGTGACGATGAAAGATCAGGTCGATTCAATGTTGACAATAGGATCCAATCATAGTGGGTCCTTGAGAAGTAAATACTGGAAGAAGCTAGGTTGTCATATCTTGCATCACAGTTTTTCAAAGACAATGTGTAATTAAATTTTTAATATTTCAGATATGTATAATTTAAACACGATTATGGTTCATTTATAACAATCTCAACTATTTTTCATTTGAATTTTGTC
Organism: Tinospora cordifolia; assembly: GCA_030144865.1. Classification (NCBI taxonomy): domain Eukaryota; kingdom Viridiplantae; phylum Streptophyta; class Magnoliopsida; order Ranunculales; family Menispermaceae; genus Tinospora; species Tinospora cordifolia. The sequence continues at coordinate 11,051 of JAJIYU010009727.1, read as the reverse complement.
AGTTTATTTTGTCTTTTAGGGCTGATTGTTTTATTTTTGACTCATCTATGAATAATGTTATTCATATGTGAACTTCATTATACTAATTTTATTCGAAAATGATACAAGTGATCAATTCACAGGTTATTCATACCATTATTCACACATTATACCACATTTAATGGGTTATTATTTACGGGTTATTATATTGATTTTATTCGATCTTTATCCCTACATTATACCACATTTCACGGGTTATTCATACCATTATTCATGCATTATTGGATCGTTAGCACTAGATTTTTATACACACATAATTCCATCTTTATCCTTATATTGTACTGCATTTTACGGGTTATATATATCATCATACACGCATTATTCGATCGTTATCGCTATATGTTTATACGTGCATTATTCAATTTTTATTCCTGCATTATACCACATTTCGCGGGTTATATATACCATTATTCACGCATTATTTGATCATTATCGCTAGATTTTCATACGGGCATTATTCAATCTTTATCCTGGATTATACAACATTTTACTGGTTATTTATACCATTATTCACGCGTTATTCGAACATCATCGCTAGATTTTTATACACTCATTATTCAATATTTATTCCTACATTATACTACATTTTATTGGTTATATATATACCATCATTCACGAATTAATTATTCGATTGTTATCGTTAGGTTTTTATACGTATATTATTCAATATTTTTTCCTACATTATACCACATTTCACATGTTATATATACCATATATATTATTGACGCAATATTCGATCGATATCCCTACATTTTTATACGTGCATTATTCTAGTGTTATACCTACATTATACCACTATTCACGGGTTATGCCATTATTCACACATTATTCTATCGTTATCCTGACATTTTTATACGCACATTATTTGATCGTTATGCCTACATTATACCACTTTTCATGGGTTATAGCATTATTCACGCATTAGTGGTATTATATAGGTATAACATGAGTAATGTATGTATATATATAACCTAATCCGTTTACAACGATCAACTAAAATGTTGTTATAGACGGCTATAGACAACAATCACGAATGAATATTGTAATAACCTACATTTTTTTAACAATAGTCGACTAACGAACATTGTAGAAGGTGTCATTCGACAACGAGCAACTACGATTGTTGTAATAACATAGAACAACATTCGTCTGTTCGTTGTAATGGCCTTTTCAACAACGTTCCCATAGTGAACGTTGTTGTACACATTTTGCATAAGCGATTTTACAACAGATATTTTATGAACGTTTTTGTACACCTTCTATTAGAATGGTCATTGATGCACGTTGTGGAATTGATGTTGTTGTATCATCAATTTCATGTAGTGTTCTCCAGCTTTGCACTTTGCGATCGAGGATCTCAATTGACACTTCTTCATAAGTGGCATCGTCTTGGATGTTCACCTCCTCCCAATAGATTATGTGAGAGGGATCAGGTTCATACTTCCTCACTGTTGACATATAGAACACGTTGTGTACTAAGGTCATTCGATTCAAAAGGTCTAACTCATAGGCGAATTCTTTGATTCTTATGAATATCTCGAATGGACCGATGAATCTAAGTGATAAATTTCCTTTATATCCAAAGTATTTGATTCTTTTTCTGAGGGCTAATTCAGAGGAACACCTTATCAACAACTTAAAACTCTAGGGGTCTTCTTCTTTTATCGACATAACTGTTTTGTCTAATTTATGCTTTAGCCAATCTCTTATTTATCTATTTCACTTGATTATTCATCTCTTCCACTAGATCTAGCCAGGAAGCACATGGTCTTCAAGTTCAGCCCAATAGGTTGGTGATCTGTAGGGCTTCCCATAGAGTATGGTGCCATCTTTATACTTGTCTAATAGCTATTGTTATAGGCAAACTCTATCACGTGTAGGTACTTACCCTAGTTGCCTCTAAAATCAAGGATGCAAGACCTCAAAATGTCTTCTAGTTTCTAAATGACTCTCTCAGATTGACCATCGGTTTGAGGATGGAAAGCAATACTCATGGTAAGTCTAGTGCCCAACTCGTTTTATAGACCGTACCAAAACTATGATGTGAATCAAGAGTCTCTATTGGATAGTATCGTGTTAGGCATTCCATGAAGTGTTACTATCTCCTTCACATAGAGTTATCCCAACTTACTAACTTGGTCTATGGATCTAATTGGCAAGAAATGAGACACTTTAGTGAGACGATCCACAATCACCTATACAATATCTTCTCCTTTCTAGTTTTAGGGTAATCCGCTCACAGAGTCTATATTAATGTTATTCCACTTCCATTCAAGGACAGGGAATGGTTGTAACATCCCAGAGGGCTTTTGACATTCTGCCTTCATCTGCTATGTAAGACCTTGAAATTTAATAAGATTGCCACGTATTTTACAATGATTTAAACATCAAATAATTAAATAAATAAATAAGAAATAGTATTTTAAACTTATGATTGCACAAAACATATGTAAGAAAATTTAGAATAATTATTAAAAATGCTACGAAATCGAAAATCACAAGAAAATGTGCAAAAAAAAATGGTGCATTTACATGATTGTCACAGTAATGAAATGTGATTACCGTGGTAATGACAGAAAAATCCAGAAAAAAAATTAAGTTTTGCCCTAGTTACCGCAGTAATGCGAAACTATATAAAGTAATTCTTGTGTAGGAAGCCCTAAAATCCTCCATTTCTCTCTTAGAGCTTGCGATTTCTTCCAAAGATCAATTCACTTTGATTTCTCTTGTTTCCTTATAAGTTCTTCAACAACTTTAGCTCACTCAAATTATTCTCAGTTGCTTCTCAAGCAAAGGGGGAAGAAGAACTACACCAAGCAAGGAAGAATTGAGGGTTTTCATGTCTCCCACAAGGACAAACCAAGTAAGCAACATTTCTCCTCTTGAATGAGTGTTCAAACACTGTTATTTTGTGAATTCTGAGTATGGATGTTGTGTATGGAATTAAAACATAAGTGATTGAAGATTAGGGCTTTGTGTTGAATGTGAATGAAAAGGAGAAAGCAAATAGCACGAGGTATAACATTATTTCTCTGATCTATTCATGTTTTAAATATTTACCATGGTTGAAGTATTTGTATTCTAAGTTTAATTATTTGTGGTTGAATGTAAAGACACAAAAAGGGACCACAACCGAGATAGTGTACACAAGAATTGCATTTTGGAAAAAATCTTGTAGTTACCACGGTAACACATAAAGAATACGCACAAACCCTATTGGTCACCGTGGTAACAAATTGATAAAAACCAGTTTACGCACTAGTTACCACAGTAACGCGGTCGTTGATTTCGGTGACCACGGTAATGCTTGAGTTCCCGACTCAATTTTTCATTTGGCCTTGTGTACATTGTGGGATACAAATGTTGTAAAATCATTCGACTATTAATAAATAAGTGAAGAATGCTCTAAACTCATGAGCTATAAATGTTTAATGGTGTAGATTGAAGATCTAAGGCGCTAGAAATAGGAGCAACGGCTCAAGGGAACTGAATATCAGGTGGGCGGTATTTCCTTGCTCACTAGTATTATTCAGATTTTGAATGCATAACATGATGTTTTTTTAGCTTAATATGTATTTAGAGGCATGCTAGGACTTATTTGATTGATCTAGTTTGGAGTGGATTGTTGAGAAATTATGATGTTTGCTTATTCGCCTTGATAATATGTATGGATTATGAGTTGATGAATTACTTTTCATGAAAAATGATTTACTTTGAATCATTCAGTGTATTCAATTGCTATGAATTGTAATGGAGTGTGCAACTAAAAAAGATTAAACTAAGATTTAATAAGTCCATGTATTGGGACGATGATAGGCTGCATACCATCATCATGGGTGTCCCACCCAAGCTGGCTGCGACAGTTGATTGATATGTTGGACTATGAGTCACTAAGGACCTCTCTCCTTAGATCGTCATCCCAAAAGGTAACTAGCCCTCGAGCGTTACCCCTGGATTAGCTCCCAAACCACATGCAAACATCGAGAGCAGAACTCTTTCGATTTTTACTTGACAGATTGACCAATAAAGTATTTGAAACGCCCTATTATAATAAAAGTGGTTGCATGTTGTGCATTCTGGTTTGTATAATGCTACTGATGCATAGGGATGATCCGGTGGGCTCTAGAGCTCATCCCATTGTTTAGTTACAAATGATCATTGACACTGGAGGAATAGAAAACCATGCAAGGCCGTCATTTTGGTTGAAAACTCATTAGGAAGTTGTCATAGTTTTTGGTTTAATGTTTTATCATTTTGTTGTAAATGATTTAAAATTGGCAAGTGCCCTCCATCTTTTAAACAGTTTCCATGTAAATTAAATGGTTTTGGACTTAGGCCGGTTGGGCTATGTTTATGTCTTCATAGTATGCTTTAAAAATATTCTGAAATTATAAATCCATTACAAAGTGTCATGCTTTATTAAATATGCTTTCATTTTGACTTTGTAAGTATTTAGAACCGCTGCATATATTTTCTCGTTGAATCTCATTTTACTAAAAGAAACAAAATTGACATTTTAATGATCATTGTGTATTTTAAATTGATTTCATAACTTATTTGAAAGAAATGTTTTGAAGCATGAGATAGACAAAAAGAGAAGGAATTAAATGGCCTCCGACTCTCATTGAACGACCCGAGTCCAGTGACTCCCGCCAAATGGGCACACCATCTCCGCACGTAGGCCCAACAACTCCTCACAGAAAGAAAATCGAGAGTCGAGGTGTTACATGCTGATAGGTTAAGCACTTGGAGACATAGGTCTATTTGAGGTTTTGATACATCTTGCCATTGCTTGGATGCATCGTGTACTTAGTTAGATGGGCTTCGTCAAGTATGAATTGCTTACTTTGTCCATTCTAAGGTACACAAATTCTATCTTCAAGTCTTAGGGTATTCTTAGCATCTAACCTGAAGTCAGTACGCTTACCCTGTTCAACTCCTTCTATCAAGGTTGCAAGCCATTTGTGTTGCCTTTGTTCATCCCTGATCCGATGTAGCAGAGGTAGGCCTAGTTCTCATCTAAGTTTATTCCCAAATTGAACTTCTCAATTAGTTGGTACATCTGAACCTTCCCCTCATCCTGCTTGTTGAACTTCCTACTCAAGGCATTGGCTACCATATTGGCCTTCCCCATATGGTAGTGTAATTGGAACTCATAATCCTTAAGGAACTCCATCGATCTTCGTTGCATGAGGTTCAACTCACTCTGGGTGTAGATGTAATTCAAACTCTTGTGATCTTAAAATAGATCAAACTTCTCATCATAAAGTAGTGTCTCCAAATCTTTAGGGAAAATGCACTGGCACCTAGCTCTAAGTTATGGGTCGGATAGTTTTGTTCATGGATCTTTAGTTGTCTTGAGGCATATGCAACAACCTTTCCATCTTGTATCAAAATCGCTTCTAATCCTTTCTGTGAAGCATCCGTATATAGAACATAAGTAACACTATGGGTAGGAGTGTCTAAGATGGGGGCCATAGTCAATCTTCTCTTCAGTTCTTGTACTGATTGTTCACACTTCTTATCCCAATTGAACTTGACTCCTTTCCTAGTCGGTTTGGTCATAAATTCTACCAATTTGGAGAATTCTTGCATGAATCTTCGGTAATATCCAACCAGGCCTAAAAAATTATTGATCTCTATAACTGTCTTTGGATGTTTCCAGTCCATGACAGCTTCCGCCTTCTCCACATCTGCAAAGATGCCTTCTACTGATACTACATGGCCAAGGAACTTGACCATAATTTTCACTTACAAGACTTAGCCTAGAATTGATTTCTCCTAAGTGTCTCCAATACATTTTTCTACATAATCGACTTCCGACTTGGAGTAAATCAGCGTGTCATCCACAAAACTACTACAAATTGGTCAAGATATTGTCAAAATACTTTGTTCCTTAGATCCATGAATGATGACTGTGCATTGAGTAAACCAACTAACATCATTGTGAATTTGAAGTGTCCATACCGAGTTCTAGAGGTTATCTTGTGTATGTCTAACTCTACGATTCTCAATTTGTGATATCCTAACTTATTATCAATCTTAGAGAATTTTGTGGTTTCTCCCAATAGGTCATCTGTAACACCCCAACCCCCATATCTTTAAGCATTAGACATAACCACCATTTTATTGACAGTGGACTTAACCAACTGCCGGGTCCGGCCAGTGTTACTTTACAAGTGACACACACTTGTACTTCTCTTTTTCAATGTCTTGTGCCTTTGTATAAAAATTCAAGACTAACAAATTTTTTTACTTTAATAAAATCAAGGCAAATTAAAAGAGAAAAAAAAACTCAAACTATTTTATTCATAACAGAAAAATTGAAAGTACAAAACTTTTCAAAAAAAATTAATTATTACAACAGAAAACTTGAAAATACTTTTCAGTAGAAAAGATTTCAACTTTGGGCAACATGCCCTTAAAAATTCTAAAAATAATAAGGTAGAAACTTTCTAAGAAGTATTCATGTTCGACTGCTTCATAGGTGTCACGTTCCTGAAAAAAATAAGAAAGGAAGGATTCAGCACATAGCCCAGTGGATCCTTTTCGAACAACCATCTTTCATATTCAAACTCATAACACAATCATAATTCAAACACTTACAATCATTAGGCGTTTCAAACAACAATTTGTTCAAGTCGAGTTTCAGACCTAAGTTCCTTGATGCTCTTAACTAAGTAAACAGGGCCCACTCGGCATCAACCCGTTACACGTGGTGACTCACAAGGTACTGTGGTACATGACCCTCAGGTACTTAGGTCTGAAAACCATATGACCTAACTCATATGAAAAGAACATCCGTAGTGTCGCCTTGACCACTATGTTGGTACGTGGTTATTATCACCATTTTCTCAGCTTAATTCTCATATCATGATGTCATAAAATAAATTTCAGAATATGAAATAAAACTAAAACTCAGAATATACACAATCAATTCATGAAACACTCATAAAACATGCATTGTACTTTAATTTAACAGCATAAGCATGGTACTAACATGGCATGGATGATACAGTTGCTTAAACATGAATCAAAACTGAAAAACTAAAATAAACTTTTTAAATTCTGAAACTGAAATTGAAAATCTTTGATTTCAATGAAAAATATACAAGCAATGAGTATGCTATAAATTTAAATAAGAACAAAATGGTGTTCTAGAAATCACTTCCACCTTGTGACGCTTTCTTCAGAAATTTCTGCAGTAATTCCCCCACGTATTAGTCCCAACGAAGATCACCCAACTTAATTCTTCAACCCAAGAGAAAAACTTCTCACACACAAGTAAGAGGAAAGAAAGGCGGGAAGAGGTGCCAAAAAGGGGGCTTAAAGAAAATAAGAAGAAAGTTCAACTCTTATTTTTCGAATGAGGGAAGTGAGAGCCTAGGGGGTTTATATAGGTTTTCAAAGGGGAGAAAATAGAATGTTTTGAGTTTTTCTTGAAGTAAAACACCTAGATTCTCTACAATTTTGTATTTCCTAATTTTGAGGGGAAAATAAGTATTTTTCAAATTTTTTTCATAATTTAAAAATCAATTTTTTGTATTTATCTCAATTTTTTGGTATTTTCGGTTTATAATTTGACTATTATTCAGTGCATCGGATCGTCTTGGAGACACACACACGAATTTGATCGTCCTGGAGTTGCACCGTGCATCTTCGCGATCGTCGTTTCACGACTTTGATCGCGGCCGTTCAATCATCCTCGATCGTCTCCTTCCATCCGATCCTCGTTATCCTGTGCGCTCCGGCATTGGTGCGAATCATCTTGCAGCCATCAGATCGCGAGATCGGATTCAGATTTACGGTTTGCACCCGTTGGATGTGTTTTAAGTTATTTTTATATGATTTTTAGCCAAATTTCAAGTTCTATTTTTGGATTGTTGCCAAATCTTAATCCAAATTGACTTTCTAATCTTGTTTTCATAAAAAATATCACATATCCTTGTATTTTTGGCTATGATATCCCATGTCATACATTATTTTCATATATTTTCTCCCAAAAATCCGTTAAATTGATTTTATTTCTTATTTGGCTAAACTAAGACTTACCAAGTTTTTATTTGTCAATTCCGTATAATTCTCTAAATAAATTTTAAAATTTCATATGAATTTTTGAGATGTTACAGCCTACCCTCCCTAGAAAAATTTCGTCCTTGAAATTTGTATATATTTATGTATTCCTTGTGAACAGATGTGGATACTTGGTCTTCATTTTGCTTTTAAGTTCCCACATGGTTTCTTCTACGCTGAACCTTTTGATACCCTTCTGAGGACTGATCCTCAGAAATCCTTTGTCCCCAACTTTGAACTCTAATGGTCTTCTCCTTTTGTCAGTGTAGCTCTTTTGACGACTCTTTGCAATAGTCAGTCCCCTTTGTATTAACTTGACTTGATTACTCATTTTTTCCACTATGTCTGGCCCAGTTAATACTTGATCTTCAAGTTCAGCCCAACAGATAGATGATCTGCAGGGTCTTCCATAGAGAGCCTCGAATGGAGCCATGTTTATGCTTGCATGATAACTGTTGTTATGGGCAAACTCCGCCAAGTGTAAGTACTTGCTCCAATTCCCCTTGAAGTCTAACAAGCAAGACCTCAACATATCTTCCAAAATTTGGATAACTCTCTCAAACTGACCATCCGTCTAAGGGTGATATGTCGTACTCATGTTGAGTTTAGTACCCATTTCCTTCTATAGACTCTTCCAAAACTATGAAGTAAAGCGAGCGTCTCTATCAAACACAATAGTCTTGGGTACACCATGAAGTCTGACGATTTCTTTCACATAGATTTCTCCTAGCTTACTGACTTGGTCTATGGATCTGATTGGCAAGAAATGAGCCACTTTGGTGAGACGATCCACTATCACCTAAATGGTCTCTTCTCCTTTGTGGTTTCTGGGTAAACCACTGACAAAATTCATGGCAATGTTATCCCAGTTCCATTCAAGGATAGGGAATTGTTGCAACATTCCAGAGGGTTTCTGGTGTTCTGCTTTCACTTGTTGACATGTTAAGCACTTAGAGACATATTTGGCTATGTCCCTTTTCATTCCTCTCCACCTGTAGGTTTTCCTGAGGTTTTGGTACATCTTATCCCCACCAGGGTGCATCGTATATTTAGTTTGATGAGCTTAATCAAGTAGGACCTGCTTGCTCTGTCCCTGCTGTGGTACACATATCTTTTCCCTGAGCCTTAGAATGTTTTCAGCATCCATCCTAAAGTCAGTATGCTTTTCTTGCGTGACTCCTTCAATTAGTTGAGCAAACCACTTGTCTTGCCTCTGTTCCTCCCTGATCTGATGTAATAGGTCCGGTTGGCAAGACATATTGTAAAGATAGGCTTCTTTCTCATTAGGGTTTACACCCAACCTAAAATCTTCGATCAACTGGTACATCTGGCTTTTCTCTTCCTCTTGTTTGTGGAACTTCCTACTCAAGGCATCAGCCACAACATTGGCCTTCCCCGGATGGTAGTGTAATTGAAAATCATAGTCTTTCAAGAATTCCATCCATCTCCGTTGCTTGAGGTTCAACTCCTTCTGGGTGTAGATGTACTTCAAGCTCTTATGATCTGAAAACAACTCAAATTTCTCGCCATAGAGGTAGTGTCTCCAAATCTTCAAAGCAAAGACTATGGTTGCTAGCTCTAGGTAGTGAGTATGGTAATTTTTCTCATGGACCTTCAGTTGTCTTGAGGGAAAGCGATGGCTTGCCTTTCTTGCATTAAGACTGTGCCCAATCCACTCATTGAGGCATTAGTATACAATGTGTAAGTAACACTAGGAATTGGGGTGACTAGAACAGGAGCCGTAGTCAATCTTGTCTTCAGTTCTTGGAATGACTGTTCACATTTCTCATCTCACTGGAACTTAACTCCTTTTTTGGTCAACTTAGTCATAAGTTCTGACAACTTGGAAAAGTCCTTAATGAACCTTTTATAGTAGACTACCAAGCCCAAGAAACTTTTGATTTTTGTTACTGTCTTGGGTTGCTTCCAATTCATGACGACTTTTACCTTTTTTGGGTCTACAGCAATACCTTTTGCTGATACAACGTGGCCTAGGAACTTGATAGTTTCCATCCAGAACTCGCACTAGCTGAACTTGGCATATAATTGATGCCTTCCAAGTATCCACAACACTATCTGCAAGTGTTCTAAGTGTTCAGCCTCTGACTTGGAGTAGATTAGGATATCATCTACGAATACCACCACAAACTGGTCAAGATACTGTCTAAACACTCGGTTCATCAAATCCATGAAGGTTGTCGGGGCATTGGTCAAACCAAAGGGCATCACAATGAACTCGAAGTGTCTATATCTTGTTATAAAGGTCGTCATGTAAATGTTAGACTCTCAAATCCTCAGCTGATGGTATCCTGACCTAAGATTAATTTTAGAGAAATGAGTGGCTCCTTATAATTGTTCAAATAACTCATGAATCCTTGGTAAAAGATATTTATTCTTTATTTTAGCTTGATTCAACTTTCGATAGTCGACACACAGTAGCAAGGAACCATCCTTCTTTTTCACGAATAGTAATGGGGCTTCCCATGGTGATTCACTCGGCCTGATGAAACCTTTCTCCTTGAGCTCGTCTGTTAGCTACCCCGTAAGTGTACGTGATCGCGATAGTAATACCGGTGAGACTGGATATCGTCCTCAGGAAAAAAGTACTTGTTCGTGTAAACTAAATCCCAATCTAGCATTGGTTTTAATTTTATCAAGATGTCCAATTTAGTTTGATAAGCAATTGTATAAACAAAACTTTAATTTCTCAAAAACAATAAAACTGAAATTAAATTGACTAGGTAGCAATGTTTAAAAGGACTGTTTGGGATAACAAACACTTTAGTATGCTCTGTAATTTTATTAGGAATTATGATTTACTAACACTGTGATTATTGCACTTGTAATTGAGACCCTATTCCTAGGCGTTCCAATTTTTCACTAAAGGTGTTTCTCAATACCCTCTTCCGAGGTGTTCAATCAACGACCCTGCGGATTCA
>JAJIYU010009726.1:0-16739 GCA_030144865.1 Tinospora cordifolia | reverse complement strand
ATTCATGAAACACTCATAAAACATGCATCATACTTTAATTTAAAAGCCTAAGCATGATACTAACATGGCATAGATGATATAATTGCTTAAACATGAATCAAAACTAAAAAATTGAAATAAATTTTTAAAATTCTAAAATTGAAATTGAAAATCTTTGATTTCAGTGAAAAACACACAAACAATGAGTATGCCATAAATTTAAATAAGAACAGAAGGGTGTTCTAGAAAGTCGTTTCCACCTTGTGACGCTTTCTTCAGGAATTTCTGCAGCAATTCCCCCACGTACTTAGTGCCAACGAAGATCACCCAAATTAATTCTCCAACCCAAGAGAAAAACTTCTCATACTCAAGAGAGAGGAAAGAAAGGTGACAAGAGGTGACAAGAAGAGGGCTTAGAGAAAATAAGAGGAAATTTTAACTCTTATTTTTAGAATGAGGGAAATGAGAGCCTAGGGGGGTTTATATAGGTTTTCAAAGGGAACAAAATGGAAACTTTTGAGTTTTTCTTGAAGTAAAATGCCTAAATTCTCTACAATTTTGTACTTCCTAATTTTAAGGAAAAAATAAGTATTTTTTAGATTTTTTTCAGAATTTAAAAATCAATTTTTGGTATTTATCTCGGCTTTTCGGTATTTTCGGCGAATTTTTCTTTGATTTTCGTATTTTATAATTTGGCTATTATTCAGTGCATCGGATCATCCTCGAGACACGCACATAGATCTGATTAAAGGGTCGAGATTGGCGCGCGTGGAGTCGTATCGTGCGTCTTCGCGATCGTGGTTTCGCGGCTGTCCGATAGTCCCTGATCATTTCTGCCCGTTCGATCTTCATTATCCTGTGCACTCAAGCATTGGTGCGGATCGTCTTGCGACCGTCGGATCGCAAGATCGGATTCAGATCTATGGTTTGCAGCCGTTGGATGTGTTTTAAGTTATTTTTATATGATTTTCAGCCGAATTTCATGTTCTATTTTTGGATTTTTGCTAAATCTTAATCCAAATTAATTTTCTAATCTTGTTTTCATCAAAAATTGCACATATCCTTGTATTCTTTGCTATGATATCCAATGTTATACGTTATATTCATATATTTTCTCCCAAAAATTCATTAAATTGATTTTATTCCTTATTTGGCTAAATTAGGACTTATCAAATTTTTCTTCCGTCAATTTCGTATAATTCTCTAAATAAATTTTCAAATTTCATATGAACTTTTGAGATGTTACAAGAACTTAGAAATTGTTATTGATTATTAAATTTCAGATTCTTACAAAAAGCTCAAAGGAAAGCAAGGTCGCCCTGAAGATCGACAGAATCAGGTGGGCGTGACTTCCTTGCTCATATGTATTATATAGTTTTAAAATTCAAAGCATTTGTTTGAATAGTTCTAGGTTACCAGAATCTTATTAGGAAGTTGATTGAAATTGTTTAGTTTATTTGAATGTTGTGTGATTCATGATGAAGTATTTAGATTCATGTGTAATCAGTTCATGGCACGATTGAATATAAAAGCTTATCTTTAAATTTACTCGATTATAGCATGCATGACTAGGAAAATATGTATCTAGATCCTATTGTTTACTCATGCACTTTATCATGTTCGGTTGTATGCATTGTTTGAATTATTTTTCTTGTGTATTATGTGATACTTGATGTGTTTGAGATTGTTTGTAAAACAAAAAATAAGACGATAGTTTATTAAAAATCCACGTACCGGTGCGATTGTCGAGCCGCAAGGTGGATCGTAGGTATTCCCAAATGGAGCTACCTGCGACAGCTCAAAGTCTTTGGGAGATGGTACGATGCTATGGTAAGTACTCTCTCTTAGACTATGATACTGAGATATGACTGATTTTAGATGGTACTTGAGGCCTCTACGATTACAATTAGATTGGATCACAGGGAATACCGAAAGGCATCTCAACCCTTCTTCCGGTCTTGACCAAAACTAAGTGAATGTTTCAAACGCCTAATGTTTGAAAGTGTTTGTAATGTTTTGGATCGGGTCTGTATAATGCATGTGATGTATAGAAAAGATCCACTAGGCTTTGGAGCTCACTCCCACTTTATTTTTCAGGTGCACATAGAAGTTGAGGATGGTAACTTACATCTGAAGACTTTCACTTTAATTAGACACATCATTGGGGAGGTAGTCCGGGATAGGTGACATTAGAAATGGTATTTTGTTTATCCTACTGAAACGATTTCCATATATTTACCTGATTTTAAATTCAATTTAACCGGAATTATGAACAATATTATATGTTTACCATTTCTATTTTGATGCACATTTTAAAGTAATTCTGCTACAGTATTTATGATTTATATTGAGAAATCCGGTGAACGTATTGAGAAATTATTTTGATCTTTTGTTTTGTATAAAACATCTATATAGACATTGACTTGAGAACTAACAGTTAGGAACTTAATTTTGAAGAAAAAGATTTTGACAGAAGAAAATTTTTAGTAGTATCTTGATTTTCATCAGGCGACAATCCACACATGAGACAACATATGACAGGAGGTCTAGTTGATAATTGGGGTGTTACAAATATGGTATCAGAGCCCAGTATTATGATACACTAGGTTAGAATTGAGTTCACCGAACTTGATTTTCACTAAATTGGAGATTTCACTAAACTTGATTTCCATTGAAAATAATTTTCATCGGATTTTGATTTCACTGAAAAATGAATTTCTCATTTGGTTTGATTTCTTCGACAAAGGATTTAAGGAAGTGGATGGGATTTGGTTTTTTGCAAGAAATAATTGCATAAGAAAATAGTTATCTATCAATCAGGCGGCTAGAAGTCTAGGAAAAGACTAGGGTGGTGCCAACGTGCTTGAGATCACAGTTGCAGGCGTGGCCTAAGTCTGATAGTTGGCCCTGCAGGTTGAACAATACTTGGGAAAGGCCCAGGGTGGCATAAATACTAGTAATTGGCCCTGCGGGTTGAGCATTACTTGGGAAAGGTCCAGAACTTGAGACAGTGTTGTCACGTAGATGTTTTATGGAGTCAAACTTGGCAATCCGACTGAAGGATATCGAGCCAAGTGAAGTATTGAGACCTTAGGTCTAAGTAGAGACCGAGTGCTGTTTCCGGAGTACAATGGATCATAAATAAATTAAAAACTTTTAGGACATAGGTTAGAGACTGATAACGTGTTTGAAAGCACACTTGCTTGGTCAGGACCCGAGTTTGAGAGGAGCCTGTACTTCTGGTCTCTATGTAGGATGGGGTGCATAGGATTTGGGAGTATGGAGGAATCCTAGATTCGGAGAATGACGGACTATGTTTGGTGAGTGATCGATTTCTTTGGCTGAACTTGTACACACTGTATTGTACTGAGATGGGGCGGTACAATATGGTGGGTCTTACATCAACCTTAGAACACACCTGTGGGTGCACTGTCACGCTATTTTTAACTAAAAGCTGGGTTAAAAAATGGTGGGATTGTTGCAGTCATGGATATCCAGACACTTGCGCTATTGTTTGAGTGTAATGTAATTCTGGGTGGAATTCTGTGTGGAAGGGCGAGTGTGGGATGGGGCACACGGACCTGAAAGCATAGATGGAAGCTTCAGGATTACATTATGCTAGCGCGTATTGTTTGTTTGGTTGTTGGTGGATTGATTATTTGTTATATATGTAGTTTGACTATTTAAATAATATAACCCAAACTCCTGTACCCAAAAACAGACGAAATGCTACCGACTTAGAAGCATAAACTTCTAGCCAATTGAAACAAAGCGAAAACTTTGAAACAATGCACCTAGAGTCACCTTAGCTCGATAAATGCGATTAGAACAAGTGGTGATTGTTCTAAACCACAATATTCGAATGCTAAGGAAGACAAGTATATGTTAAGATATGGATTTTTACATAAGAACAGTTAGATATTATCTGATAAAAGGGAAATTGTGTTTCATTATGAAAAAAAAAACTATTGGATATTAAACCTTGTATTTGACTTATAGATAGTATCAAGAGGATAATGGCTCAAGATGAGAGTAGAAACAAGCCAGAACAGAGAAGTAATAATGATCCTGTTCCAGGAGTATAAGCAGAGGCAGTGGAAATGGTAGAAATGATAGCTGAGATCTTAAAGAAAGTGATATTCTATTAGAGGTCACTCTCAGAATTGGGGGCAAGTGACGAAAATCCTGTAGCTAACAGTGACAGCATAGGTGTGATTAGGTAGGTGCCACAACTGGATTAGTCAGTTAGGATAGACAGTAGTAAAAGTTGTTGACCAGACTTCAAAAGCTGTGATCCAGTCCATTTGGGAGAGCTCATAGCGAGAAAATAGATGACAAAATAGGATGATTATGTAGGTGCCTACTCGAGTCATCTCTGCTGGAACTCTAACTAAAAAGCTACAACTGTTCACTACACAAACTGAGAGACTACATGATGAAGGAAAATGAAAATATCTGAATAGCTCAAGTTCATCCCAGGTGAGAGCATACACCAGATTATTGGTAAGTTCTAAATTCTTTTATAGAAATGTCATGGATGTCACGTATGATACCTGGGTTAGGATATCACAGTCCTGGTACGAAACCACGTCAAAAGTTGTGACCCCGTAGTTCTTCTTAGCGCTCATTCCAAAGAAGGCTATGTTCACAATCTATCCACTAGAAATAGGACGTACGTTATTCCAAAATCATCAATGACAATTGAAGACGTAATGTCTGAAGTTAGAAGGTGGCGGCCATTATAGTTTTGCTCATTTATGGGAAAGACTTGAAAAAATTTTAATGGTTTTTCAGAGAATGGTTTCAAAAAAGCAATAATCCACATCCGGTATCATTGCAAGATGATGAATCTAATGCGGATAGATAAATATCCTAGTTATATTCATGAATATAAGAAATATGATTTGGTCGAACATGAAAGGATTCTCGGTGTAGGATCAGAGTAGCATAGCGAAAGCGTGATGAATCTTGAGAAACGCAGATTGATCGACAACATGAGTTAACCTGACGCAAATTTTGAGGACGAAATTTTATTTAAGGGGGGTAGATTGTAACACCCCAGAACTCTGTGATCATGCTACGTTGCGAGTGGGCATAAAATAAAATAACATAAAATAATAAAGTAATATTCGATATTATTTTGAATTAGCTAGAAAAAATATAATATAATAATGAAATGATGAAATTTAGGAGTGGAAAAAATTCTCATTGATTGGTGAAAAATAGAAATTGGGAAGTAAGAATAAATTGATGATTTAAAAAAAATAATTATGCATATAATAGAAAAATTAAAATGAATAAGAAATGATATTATTAACATATGTAAACTTATACTAAAGGTGACAAAAATCAAAGAGAGTAAAATACATATAATCTTATAATCTTATAATAAGGGTAAATGAATAATAAATATAAACTTATAATAAGGTTTTATATAAATTAAAATAATTAACATGCTTAGCTAAAAAAAATTTATTGAAATCCAAAAATTCTGGATTTTGGTCGAAGGCATGAGCAAACTGAAAACAAAAAGGATTGGAAGCCAGAAATTTCTAGTTGCTCGATTCGGTCGATGAGAAGATGGACCTGAAAAGTTAGGGAAGGAGGTTTGGCGGTAACCTAATAAATGAAGAAGAACTAGAGGAGTGGTGCGTGCTGGTAGAAGAAGAATGAAGAGGAAGCTGCCATGAAACAAGAACAGAGGAAGATTAGGAGCTGGAAAATCTGGGTGAGCAAACAAGTTGGTTGTGATTGATTCTTAAATTCTGAGTTAGGGGGCGTCAACATGGAGCGAAATCTGGAAACTGGACTTTGGGGAGTTGTTGGGATGAAATGAAGGAACTTGCAGCTGCTGGTTTGTGAAGCATGAAACAGGGGAGCCGTGTTGGGAAGTTTGGTTCGTGGGGGTTGTTTGATTTCTGGTTCGTAGTGTTGCTGGTTTTGGTCTGTGCATGAATAAAGCAGAACGCAAAGAATCGAAAAAAAACCAAAATTCCTGGTTCTCAGACCATGATTTCTAGTTTGTGATTTGGAGATTTTGAGTTTTGGGGCATGAAAACAGAGGATTGATGTTGTTAGTTGGATGAAGAAGAAGGATGAACAACCAGTTGTTGTATGGGTTTCAAGTGTCACGGCTGTTGGGTACATGAATGACGAACAAGAAACCTGGATTTTGAGTCCATGATGATGAACAACAATTTTAGATCTTGTTGTCCGCTTTGCACAAAGAAGAACATGATTCGGATGAATAACAAAGAAAGTGATTTGGGTTTATACTACTACTTGATTGTGATTTGAGGAAAAATTTAGTTGGGTGTTTTGCTGCTATTTGACTGTGATTTGGAGACAAATTGTTGGAGTACTTTGCTGTGAAGGAAAGTGTTGGTGTGGAGGATGAAGAATGATGAATAAACCTTTCTTTGTGTGTGTCTAATATGGAAATTTGGGGTGTATTGGTGCTTGCTAGCCGTGGTTATGGATTTTAGATTCTTATGATGAACGTGATGAGGCTGATGGAGTAAGGATATTTGATTTTTGGCTATGCGAAGAACGACATAGAACAAAGAGTTTATTTTTAAATTTTGCAACTTCTTCTTCTTCTTTATTTTTAAATTTTGCAACTTATTTTTAAATCTAGCTTGCCATTTTCTTCTTCTTCTTCTTCTTCCATTTTTAAATTTTGCAACTCCTCATTCTCTTTCACATTTTTCCATTGTTGCACTTGAAAGACTTTATTTTGCTAGATGAAGGTCAGAGATTAAGAAAAACAACCTTTAGAGAAAGGAAACCAAGCTTGTTTCGTACATAATTTTTGAGGTAAAACACATTTTTAGCTCTTATATTATTTTAAATAATATAATTATGGATAATATGCTAAATGATATGCATATATTATGATAGGGCTAAGATAAAATAAATGTGGATTCAATTGGTTGAGCAATTTGGTCATAATATAAGCTTGAGATTAACTAGTAATATTATTACAATACGGGAAGAAAAAGAATGTAATCATACATTAACTAGAATTTGTCATAGTGCATGTGTTAATAGTAGATTCTTATTATGAATTGGATGAGTTAGGAATATTATTTTGCTCTGAAATTTTTATGATAGTTTCTTGGATCAATGAAGATAAACCATATCAAATTTTAGGTCAATTTGGTAAGATTTTTAGGGCCATTAAAAAGAAAATCGAAACTTGTCTCTCTTCTTGGACGAATAGAGGACTAGGCATCAAATTAACATACCTAGAGATGTCTGCTAAAGATGAAATTTTGTGGAAATGTTTGTGGGTCAATGAGGTTATTGTTTACTAAAAATCAAATGAAATGGGCATGTCAAGATAGGGTAATTGGACTAAAAACTGAAGCATGTCATAGAACATAAACATAATAGAAGCATGACTTTAGGTGCTTCACAATGATATCAAATACTGTTCAAAAAATAGTAATTCAAAATCATGGTAAAATGTTCATGAATCCAGTTGTTGTCAGTCAAATTTTGTGAAGACTTGATTTGTAGTTTGACCACGATGAAAATGAGAAAAGATGATAAAAATCATATGAAATTCTGTTTACTCACTTTAAATTGAGTATCTATTTCCTTCCTTTTCTTGCTAGGATTGAAAATCTTGTATTTTACATATCCATACGATTGAGTCCTGGGTTTCTGAAATAGTGTAAAAAGAAGTGTTTTGAATCATTGCTATTTGACTCGGACCTGTTCTAAAAAGTTCGAGTATTTCGAATTGTTTGTTGACACGGACAAAGTTAGGGAAAACCACTGAAATGATTTCAATATTGGACCTTAGATCTGAATCGAATCTCTTTAGAAAGAAGATCTTTTGTCTCATGGTAGCCTGCTTCAGTCCCCTTACGAAACTTTCGTTATGGGGTAAAGAATCAATTATTTAGAACCCTCTTTTCTGAGAAAGAAGAATAGGAATGAAAGAAATGGAATGCAATTGAAATGGAAAAAACTAATAAATTTTGTTTTATTTCTTTTCTCTATGCATATTAATACAAATAGAATAAGAATTCTATCATGATTCAGAAAATAATACTAATATATTATAATGTCGAGTTCTTTTGATTAAAAAAGAGATATGAGTCGAAATTCATTGATAAGAGAGAATAGATTATGTGTAAGAATACCTTAACAGACTATGTGAATACCTTAACGATCTGCATCAATAGTAGTCAACATTTGACCAATGTCTTAAATTAGTGTAATTAGAGTTAACTACCAATAAAGGGGTTTAAGAATAAAAGAATAGGTACAATCAAATTATATACAAACCTTAGAATGATATTAACATGTATCGTATGTACAAAACAATATATGAAATATAAGAATCAAGATTGGAATCTCGAGGAATAGAAGTTGTACTATGAATAGTGTTTACGATACTTCAATTGTTGAGTGTATTGCTCTATTCTACTTTATTTTACTTGCATATATTTTAGTTTTTTGCATGATTTATCAACTGCATGATAAAAGGGATTTCATAGTTTCTAGTACCTAGTACAATGTATAGCTTGAAAAATCGTTGTTCACTAAAAATATTTCTGATAAGGATAATAGCAATACATGGCAATTACGGTAAAACATTAGTTCTTTTATGAAAAGATCGTTGGCATTGATAGCAAATTTGATTGTTTAATAGATTTTGTGCATTCATTGCCATTGTAATGGTCTCTAATAATCGAATTGGTTTTTCACTGATGTGCATACTATGATGTGATAAAAATTATATAAGATTACTAGAACTATTATTTTTCCATGTTACCTGTTCATGGCATTATATTCATACATTTTTTATTTTTTTTTGTAGAATAACATGCATATTGACTATTGCATTATTTTATCATACTCATCGAGTCGTCTTGTTAGCTTCATTATTGCTTTTACCATTTTTAGAATCCAATGTGCAAGACAAGAGTAAAGTGATCCTATTTTAATAACTTTGTTGCACATCAAGTATTCGGTTTTGTAGATAATGTTGGTAGGGTAAATGTCTTTGAAATTTTCAAAAGAATGTAATATTTTATGCTATGAAATGTTGAGAGATGATATCTTAAATTAAGAAATACTCCATAGCTATTTTAATGATATGTTGATATTAGATAACACTAAGCTTAATAGTAATTCATCAGATTGGTGTGTTGAAGGATGACTCGGTGAGTTACTATGTCAATCTGTCCATAGAAATAGTAGATGGGGACTTGACAATAGAGTATTTTATTGGTTTACATTCGAATTCTATTATTAACAATAAAGAGTTCATTTTTCTCCTTTTATAAATAAATGAAAGTTTTTCTTTTCTTAAAATAAAGTGAAAGCTGTTATGAATCAAACTAGAACAAATTGAAAAAAGTAAGAATTTCTTCAAGAGAAGGGGAAGAAAATTCAAGAACACTAGAGAGGAGAAAGTTTTTCAAGAGAGAATTGTTCTCTTTTTTTATGATTTCTATAAGGCACAAGACCCCTTTATATAGTTTTTTAGAAAGGACGATTATATCAATCATAATGATGACATTTAAGTAATCCCATTATAAAATTTTAGAGGTTATATGATACTAAATATTAAAGGGGTTATAAAGACATTCAATATTTAATATAACTATTTATAACACTCTTCCTTTGAATGCCTTTTATATTAGAATATACCTCATTAAAACCTTACTAGATAAAACCCAGTGAAAAAAATTTAGAAGGAAAAAAATATATATTCTTATGGAGTCTTATAATATTGTTAAGATTGCCTCGTTAAAAACCTTGCAAAGAAAATCTAGTAGGACAAAACCTTAGCTAAGGAAAAAAGAGTATAGTGCACTAATCAATAACTCCTCTGTATTTTTCCCTTGTTGATGATATCATTTAAGATCTCGAAGCTACGCATCCCAATGTTATGAACAAACTTGAACGAATTTGTTGAACTTCAATATCACCATTCATTTGAAGATCATGTGTGAAGAAGAACTTTGGGGAAATATGTTTTGTTCTATCTCCTTTTATGTATCATCCTCTTAGTTGTGCAATACAAACACCATTATCTTCATATAATATTGTTGCAGCATCATTCTTTAAAGATACACCACAAGTCCTTTCAATATATTAAATCATTGATCTTAACCAATCACATTCTCGACTTGCCTCATGAATTGCTAATATTTCAGCATGATTTGATGATGTAGCAACTAATGTTCATTTGGTAGACCTCCAAGATATAATAGTACCACCATATGTGAATACATAGCCTGTCTAGGATCTTGCTTTACGTGGATCGAATAAGTATCTTGCATCTTCCTAACCAACTAATTGCTCTCGAGATTCATTTGAATAAAATAAACCCAAATCAATTGTGCCTCGGAGATATCTAAATACATGTTTAACTCTGTTCCAATGTCTTATTGTACGTGAAAAACTATATCTTGCTAATAAATTCACAGAAAATGCTATATCAGGTCTTCTATTGTTAGCAAGATATATTAATGCACCAATGACACTAAGATATGATATTTCAAGACCAAGTAGTTCTTTACCATCTTTTCGAGGTTGAAAAAGATCTTTATTCACATTAAGTGAACGAACAACCATTGGAGTACTCAATGGATGAGCTTTATCCATGTAGAATCGTTTCAAGATCTTTTTTGTATAAGTTGATTGATGAATATGAATTAAACTTAATAAATGCTCGATCTGCAAGTTGAGACAAAACTTAGTTTTTTACCAAGATCTTTCAGTTCAAATTCTTTCTTTAGATAATCTGCTACTTTTGGAAGTTCTTCAGGACTCTCAATAATGTGCAAATCATCAACATATACAACAATTATAACAAATGTGGATCCATTTTTCTTGATAAAAACACATGGACAAATTGAATTATTCTTATAACCTTCTTTAGACAAATACTCTCTAAGAGGGTTATACCACATTCATCCAGATTACTTTAGTCCATACAAAGATCTTTGTAACTTTATTGAATAAATTCTTTAAGAATTTGAGTTAGATGTTGTAGGCATCTGCAATCCTTCTGGGATTTTTATATAAATATTAGTATAAAGAGATTCATATAAATAAGTTGTTACTACATCCATTAGACGTATTTCAAGTTTTTCTTGGACTGCCAGATTCATAAGATATCTAAATGTAATTGCATCGATCATAGGAGAATATGTTTCCTCACAATCAATACTTAGTCTTTGGATAAAACCTTGTGCAACAAGTAGTGCTTTATATCTTATGACTTCATTATTTTCATTTCTTTTCTGCACAAAAACCCATTTATACCCTACACGGGTCACACCTTCAGGTGTTTGGACTACAAGTCCAAAAACATTTCGTTTGCAAGTGAGTCTAACTCTACCTAGATTGTGTTTTTTCATTTTTGTCAGTCATGTCTTTTGCGACATTCTTCGATAGATTTAGGTTCAAGATCCTCGCTTTCATTCAAAACATCAAGCGCTACTTTATATGCAAAGATATCATGTAACACCTATGAATTTTGTACGAATTTCATATAAATATTTTAATTAAAAACTTATAATATTTTTAGATATAAACGGTGTATACTCTAAAGTATGAAATAAAATTAAATTAATTAGAAAACCTTGTATATACAAGTATTAAAAATATTTGTTATGGTTGTAAAAATATTGTTATAGAAATATGTATATAGATAAATTTACATAATTGAATGTATGAGGATTAATATGTAAAAATTTATAACATTTTTATTTAATAAAAATGTTATATACTTATATTTATCTAATATAGGTATAACATTATATAAGTGTATTAATATAATTGTATTACATAAAAAAAATTGTATAACATTATGTTAGTCAATATATTTAATGGTATAATATATGTATATATATAAACACATATAAAAAAAATACACGCGCAAGAGTTCGGCGAATTCGCCGAACTCCCGCGCACGCGGGTGTGCCAGGAACCGCACGATTTCGGCAATTTGGCCAAAATCGTGCCGAAATTGTGCGGCCAGAAATCATTGATCCGAGATATAAAAAAAGGAAAGAAAATCGAAGAAAACAAAAAAAAAACTGAAATAAGGAAGAAAAAATTCAAAAAAAATCCCTAAAAATCCATTATTTGAATTGAGCCACCAAAACCCAATCAAATAGAAATTTTCTATTTGAAAAATGCCCAAAGTTATTAATTTTCACTCCCCTAAACTCTGTATAAAGGACCCCTAGTGCTCTCATTCTTTTCATCCCAAATCAAGAGCATACTAGTCCCTCTTGACTCTCTTTGGCCTTCTTCTTGGCAATTCCCTCAGTTCTTGAGTAATCTTGAACTGTTCTTGAGAGTTCTTGAGTGTTTAGAAGCTTTGGAGTAACAGAATTCTGCCGAATTTCAGAGGTGTGCAGAAGAGATTTATTTTTAAGGTGGAAGTGAATTATCAAACCCCTATTTTACTTCTTCAGTTTAATATCATCTTCATGCATATTTATTCTATTTGGTGTGTTTATTATGTTTGAATAACATGATTTATTTATTTGTTTATTTTTTAAAAAGATATATTTCAGATTTGCATGTGCACCATAAAATCATGTCATTATTAGATTATATATATTTAGATTTATTTAAAAAAAATGATGCATACTAAGTGTTTGCTTTCATGTTTTGAATGTTTATATGTTGAAATTATTTTTATTTATTTTTTTAGCATGATTTATTTATGATCTATGATTATGAGATTTAAAGAAAGATGTTGAGATTAAGAACCACGTACTGTCATAGTGAACATGAGGGTCACTGCGGGTGTTCTTTACATGTGATTAATTCACATGGGTAATGTCCAAAAATACTTGGAATATGGGTTAGGCCTTAAGTCCAATGAAATTTGACAAAAATGTATTTTCACTCAAGGGAGGTATTTTGATAAAGAACATCAAGGGCTTTGAAACCCTTTCATTCTAATTTTCAACTATAAACAAAATGTTGTTTGAAATGCCTAATGATTTACAAGTGTTTGAATTTGAATATATTATTAATACTGAATTAGTAATTTAGTGGTTTTGAAAAAGATCCACTGGGCTATGTGCTCACCCATTCCTTCTATTTTTGAGGAAATTGAATCACATGAAGACCATAAATATTATTTAAATTCTTTTTTCTTATTATTTAGAAAGTTTCTAATTTCTATGTAAGGGCATGATACCCAAGTTTTGAATTTTTCGTTGTAATAGTTTTCTTCAAGATTGAATTATATAATCAATTTTATTCAATTAATAGAGTGATAAATTTCTTTTATTTCTTGTATTATTGCTTTATTAAATTCCTAAATTTGAGTTATGTACTCTTAGATACAAATAAGGCATGAAATAATTGAAATAGAAAGTCAAGTTATGTACTTGTAAAGTAACATCAGCCCGGCCCGCTTTGTGGCAAAATCCAAATTGAAAGTCTCGAGGGTTGGGGTATTACATATCATCAACAACCTTTTCTTTTCGGTTCCATTTCATCCCCGTGGTGACATAAATAATTGAGATTTCTTCATTATTTTTAAGTACATGTACCTCTTTTTGGGGTTTTATTGTAAGTTATGTCACTGATCTCTTTAGGAGTATCTACCTCCTCCATTGAACATCCTTATCAGTTGCTCCTTTTCTTTTTCGAGGATTTTTATCTTTGGAACCAATTGGTCTACTATGCTTTAGGCGCGCCTTTGATTCATTTGTAACAAGTTGTCCTTCAGGGACTTCAATATAAGTTAGAGCATTAATAGTTGGAATATGAGATTTAGTCACTCTTTTAAGGTTACTGAATGCATCTGGCAATCTGTTTGCAATATTTTGCAAATGAATTATCCTTTAAACTTTATGTTCACATTGCTTTGTTCAAGGATCAAATTGGGATAATGATGAAGCATTCCAATCTACTTCTTTTTCCAACTGTTTATTCTCTCTCCTTAATGTTGGAAAAACTATCTCATCAAAATGACATTCAGCAAACCGTGCTATAAAAATATCTCCAGTCACTAGTAGAAGATACTTAATTATCGATGAAGAATCATATCTAACATATATACCTAATTTCCTTTGAGGACCCATCTTAGTGCGTTGTGGTGGAACAATCAGAATATATATTGCACATCCAAAAATTCTCAAATGGGAAATATTTGGCTCCAAACTGTAAGCCCATTGCAAAGGGAAGAATTTATGATAATTTGTTGCCCTGATGCGTATAAGAGCTGCTGCATGTAAAATAACATGTCCCCATACAGAAGCAGGGAGTTTTGCTCTCATAATCAATGGTCTAACTATTAATTGGAGGCGCTTAATAAATGATTCTGCTAAACCATTTTGTGTATGAACATAACCAACAGGATGTTCAACAATAATCCCAATTAATGTGCAATAATCATTGAAAGCTTGAGATGTAAACTCACTATTATTATCAAGATGTATTTTCTTGATCGGATAGTCTGAAAATTGAGCTCTTAATCGTATTATTTGAGCAAACAATCTCGTAATCGCTAGGTTACGAGTTGATAATAAAGACACGTGTGACAATCTTGTAGATGCATCAATTAAAACCATAAAATATCTAAATGGTCTACAAGGTGGGTGAATGGGCTCACATATGTCACCTTGTATACATTCCAGAAATGCAGGAGACTCAATTCCAACCTTAGTTGGTGATGGTCTAATAATAAGTTTTCCTTGAGATCGTGCAACGCATAAGAATTCACTAGAGTTAAGAATCTTCTGGTTCTTAAGTAAATGTTCATGTGAATTCTCAATGATTTTTTGCATCAATATAGAACTGGGATGTCCTAGTTGGTTATGCCAAGTATTAAAAACATTGACATCAGTAAACTTCTGGTTTACAATAGCATTTATCTCAATTGTTGTAATATTTATGTAGTATAAATCAAAAGAAAAAGTGGGTAATTTTTCTAATACATATTTTTTACCCGATACCATACTTATAATATGAAGGTATTCAATATTTCTTTCATTATTGTCTCGATATGATATCCATTTTTCCTAATATCTTTAAAACTTAACAAGTTTCTTCGAGACTTAGTACAGAGTAGTGCATCGTTTATAATAATCTTTGTTCATCCAGGTAACAATAAATTAGCTCTTTTGGAGCCTTCAATAAGTTTTGCACTACTATATATTGTGCTAACATTAGCTTTTTGTATAAGCAAATGAGAAAACTATTTTTTATTTGTAAGTATGGTATGTGTCATAGAACTGTCTACAAGATAAATATCTTCATATTTGATCTTAATTCCAACTAAATTTTGATTATGAACATCCATATTTTCTTTATTAAAATAAAATAAATATTCGTAAGAAATACTTTATTTTATATATAAATGCGAAAAAATTACACCAAAATAAATACACAAAAACAACACACATTAAAAACAAACAAACAAAAGTGATACACATAATCAAAAGTAATAATAATAAAGTTTAAAAATTCATCTTTATTCAGTTACATCTTCCTTTCGAGTTTTCAAAAAAATATGCTACATTCAGATATGTTATGTTAAGAGGACTTTGGTCAATGTCATTATTTTGAAAAATAAAATTTGATGCTTGATAAAGATCAACAAGATGTTTTGACATACGATAGGGTACGTAACCAATGTCCTTTAGTACTACATCTGTAGCATACATTTTCAGAATTCTTTGAAACTTTTTTTCCTTTTTCTTCTTTCTTCTCATTATTTTCCCACTTTTGGTGGCTGATATTATTTTTATGATGAGAAGAGTTTTCATAACCACCACGATATGTATGTCAACCTCGACTGCGTCTACAACCACGACCATGACCATAACTTCTTCCATGTCCAATACTATTTGATGCCACTGCATTCGCTTCAGGGAATGAAGTAGAACCAGTTGGACGAGTTTCATGATTTTTCATTAACAACTCATTATTTTGTTTAGCCACAATAAAACAATAAATTAGCTTTAATTATTTTTTAAATCCTTTTTCTCGATACTGTTACTGCAGGAGCACATTCGAGGCATAAAAAGTGGAGAATATTTTTTCTAACATATCATCATCAGTGATCTTTTTTTTCACACAATAATAATTGTGAGCTAACTCTAAATATCGCAGAATTATACTCACTCACACTTTTAAAGTCTTGTAACCGAAGATGCATCCAGTCATAACAAGTTTTTGAAAGAATTATTGTCTTTTGGTGGTTATATCTTTCTTTTAAACATTTTCATAATTCAAGTGAATCTTTTATGGTAAGGTACTTGTAACACTTCATATTTTAATTAGACATGTGAATTAATTTAAATAGAAATAAATGAGTATAAATACAAGTATTTGTACGGATTACGTGTGTACGTACGTGTTAATTTCTTAATTGTATTAAAAATACACGTTATGTGTATAAATTAATTAAATTAAATTATTTATTAGAATAATAATAATGAAAAATGAAATAATAAAATAAAAAAAATGGAATAAGAAAAATAAAGAATATGGTATATGGTGGTGAATTGGAAGTGGCAATATATATATGTATATATTGGCTAAGGCAATGTCAAGTTTAATGCTTTTGGATGGTTATTGTACGTTGGAAAATGTTGCAACCAAAAACAAGGAAAAAATACATAGAATGAGTTCTTGTACGTTGGCTGAAAAAAAAAACAAAAGAAGAAATATAATAAGGAAAAGAAAAGACAAAAGAAAGCAACAAAAATGATAATGATGAGGTGGTTTGGGAGCTAGTTATTAAATGAAGCCTTAAA